>CM061536.1:16491762-16602220 GCA_030545055.2 Neoaliturus tenellus | reverse complement strand
ATCTATTCTTATAATAATTCAGTTTTGAAAATCTTGGCAGAATTGATTCTGGAGTTCCACTGGACCGATTTTAATTTTTAAGATGTCGTTGGAAAGCTCTCATCCTGTAGATTTGCCAAAAAATATGAAAGTTTAATGTTTCTTGGTATTTATGGTGAAATAATAAAAAAACATGTTTCCCATAAGAAATACATTGGAAACAGGTTTTTACGATTTTTTCATTTGAAGGCAATTTTTGGCTGCCTTTATTGTGGTTATTCAAGAAATGCTTAATAGTAATTTGTAGGAAATTTAATTCTCTTTCAGAAAATCACCATCCACTTTGGCCGATTTCCTCACCATTCATAAGTTATTTACAAAAAACCAAAGCTACTACCAGTTTTGTTTGCGTTTCAAAAATACTGAGTTAAGAGAAATCTTTGGGCAATCGAATCTGGAGTTCCACTGGACCGATTTTAATTTTCAAGATGTCGTGGGAAAGATTTCATCCTGTATATTTGCCAAAAAATATGAAAGATTGATATTTTTTGTATTTTTTATGAAAAAATAAAAAAAATGTTTTTCATAAAAAATACATTGAGAACGGGGTTTTACAAATTTCTTATTTGAAAGCAATTTTTGGCTGCATTTATTGTGGCTGTTCAAGAAATGTTTAAGAGTAATTTGTAGGAAATTTAATTTTCTTTCAGAAACTCACCTTCCACTTTGGTCGATTTCCTCACCGTTTTTAAGTTATTTACAAAAAACCAAAGCTACTACCAATTTATTTGCGTTGAAAATTCAGTTTTGAAAATCTTTGGGCAATCGAATCTGGAGTTCCACTGGACCGATTTTAATTTTCAAGATGTCGTTGGAAAGCTTTCATCCTGTATATTTGCAAAAAAAAAATATAAAATATTGATGTTTTTTAGTTTTTATGGTGAAAAATTAAAAAAAACATGTTTTTAATAAGAAATACATTGAAAACGGGTTTTTACAATTTTTTCATTTGAAGGCAATTTTTGGCTGCTTTTATTGCAGTTATTCAAGAAATGCTCAAAAGTATTTTGAAGAAAATTTAATTCTCTTTCAGAAAATTACCATCCACTTTGGTCGATTAAAAAGTTAAAAAGTTATTTACAAAAAACCAAAGCTACTACCAATTTGTTGGCGTTGAAAAAATACTGTGGTAGCGATATTTTTATTAAACTTTGTACAGCTAAATCTAGAGTACTGGACTGATTTTAATAATCTTTTATGTGTTGCTGAAAAGCTTCGTCTATGTATATTTACTAAAAAATGTGAAAGTTGATGTTTTGCTTTGGAGTTATGGTGAAAAAGTTAGTTTGATTTCCGTAATTTTAAAGAGGTTCTTTGAATCACCGTCTCTGAAAAATTAATAAGACCATTTCTATTGTGTTTTTATTACTGGTTTGATGTTCACCTAGTTCTATAAGTACTGGCTGGGACTAAACAACAAATTTTAAAACCCTTTTTATCAGTAAATTTTAACACTAGAATTCGCCTTTTTTATTTCTGTTTGATTAATTTTTTTTGTTTATACTCTTCAATAAAAATCACAACAATTATAAAAAGTTAATTAAAACATTTTAATCGTAAAACGATTGACTTGTTTTTTCGGTAAAAAGCTTGCTGTTTACAAGCTACAACAATTATTTTGCTTGGATTACCTAGTTAGAATTTCATAGTTACATTTTTATACATCCATCCATGTACTGTATGTTATACTCTGTGGTGTATCTGGTACATTCGGTCCAACCTATTCAGCCCGCCTGTTGCATTGCATGGCTACAGATGCAGAGTCACTACGTGTAGAGATACCAACCAAGTGCCACATTAGACCCAGCGCCATTCATTTGGCTGTCACCATAATGACCTCTGTGTAGTGTACCCTTGTATTCAATATCACACGTTTGGATATACCGGGTTACTTCAACTAACAATTAATCTTACAATGAAGCCTGAAGGAATTTTCATTTACCAATTGTCACTTATTATTGGATATGTTGTAAATTTTAAAAGAGCATTTAGTTGCATTTTACTTATAATATAATATAATATAACGTTGTTTTATATAGTGTGGCCCAAAAAAAGTACTCACCACTTCATCGTAATTATTATTTAGTACCCTTGCAAAACTAGCTTTATCTCTAAAGTAAATATGTTTTCAGTTTTTTCACCATTGTTATTACGGATTCCATTAGCTTAGCATGTCTATAAACCATTTATATATAAACACTCTTGTGGAGTGATAGTAAAAAAACCTTTAAAATATTTTTAGATGAGTATATTTTTATGGGCCACACGGTATTATACGTATCAAATAAAAACAATACCTTAAGTATATCTTAAATTTTAATTCCTACTTTACTGTTTAAATATCATCCTTGTAAAATGCTACGCTAGACAACTGTTCTAACGTTATTTGTTGCTGAAGCATAACCAAGTCATTCTGTGGTTTAGACATAATTTCCAAGCCAACGGTGCTTGGCTCGCCAACTGTCTGTTCCAGGCGTTGCTGCTGTTAACCAATCAGCCTGCGGCCCACTGGATCGGAAAAGTACCTGAATAATGCCCCAATTTACTGGTTTGGTTATCATTTGCAGTTGTGTTATCATTATCATAAGTAGAGGCATTTTGGGAGTTTCAGGACAAACGCAAATTCAGCGGTTTTTAATCAGTGGTTACGTATTTGTGACGTGTGATGACGTATGTGTGACGTCATACGGTGACGAGGTGGAGTGTGTGACGTCACGGGTGTGACGTGGTGGTGTGACGTCACTGATTCGTAATCGGACGCCAATGCCACGTTATTCTGAATGGAAACCAATGTTTAGCGTTGACCCCGTCTAGCTAAATTTGACGGCGACTTCAAACATGTCCAAACATGTTCAAGGTCACTCAAACGAAGTTATAAAAAATATTTTTAATTATAACTTACAAATATTGAACAAAAGGTTGAAATTAATTGGACTCGTTAGAAACTCCATATTCACTCTCGGCTGTTATCTTCAAATACAGCGGAGGATCACGACTCACGAGACGAAACAGTAATCCATGGAAGCTTTCCAAATCAGCCAAGTTTGACAGAACCAGTTGAATTTTTTGTGAAGGATGGGTGGAATCGGACTGACCTAAAGTTTCATTGACAAATTCGAGTGTTATATATAAATCTTGCGGATCATCACCACTTAACAGACGATAAAGTTGTTGATAGCATATTACTGCATCCAGAATGTCGAATTCAGAGGCGTCAAGTTGGAACTTCATGTTTCTGTGGAGTATGTTGTTGAAGAGGTTGAGTGGATTTAGCTAGTAAAATACCATGAACCATTAACGTACCCTACCTACGTACTGCACAGAATACGGTGGGAAGAGAGTTATAAAATAAAACAAGTTCAAACATGTTCAAGGTCATTCAAAAGAAGTTTTAAAAAAACATTTTTAAGTATTAGACACTTTAGTAGTTAGAAATCATTTAATGTTTTTCCAGTTTAACATAACATCACGGAGATACATCATCCCCGGACTTCGAGGACTCTTGCTCTGTCTTCACAGGTAGCTGATCACTCGAAACATATGGTGAAGATGATGCTATCGGAGATCCTGGCGGTGATTGTGATGAATTTGGTTCTTCAACCGTTATATCGTCAAACTCAATTGTAATG
This sequence comes from Neoaliturus tenellus, assembly GCA_030545055.2. NCBI lineage: Eukaryota > Metazoa > Arthropoda > Insecta > Hemiptera > Cicadellidae > Neoaliturus > Neoaliturus tenellus. The sequence goes on along the minus strand of CM061536.1, from coordinate 16,598,552 downwards.
TTTAAACGGAGAGGTGGATCACCACTCATCAGACGAAACAGTGTTTCATGAAACATTCCCAAATCCACTTCGTCCAACAGAACTAGATGAAACTTCATGTTGATGTGGTTGTAGGATAGCGGAGTATATGAATGAAGCTTGTAGTCAGTACTACATATACAATCTATAACGTCCCCTACCTACGTACCGTACAGAAGACGTGTATATCCTACGTACCGTACAGAAGACGTGTATATTTTTTGTAAGGTTGCGGTGATGGGCTGATTACTCATGATGAATAAATTTAAGTGGGAGGGGGGGCTATAATGTCTTGAAGAAACTATGTCAAGGTCATTGGTTGGAGTTTTTAAAAAAGATTTATTTACAAATAACAGTAAAACGTAAGACATACATAATATGAGAACTAACAATGCTAAATAATAAAGAATGAAAGAATATTTACAAAGCTATGAACTTAGATCATTTTACAAAGGTGTGTTCAAATGGATCGTAATTTCTGTAGAGTTGTTCCCAGACGGTCCATGGGAAACTATATAAAAAATTCCGGGTTTGATAGAGTCCAGGTCTTTGTTCATGAGCACATTGACAAATCGTCTCGGAAGGTATACTTGGAACTTGGGTTTGTCTCCTTCCTTGTAGGGCGAATCTCCAAGAACAGCGACGACAGCTTCACCAACCGATGTGTCCATTTTTTTTCATTGAATGTACTGCATAATGCTTCTTCTCTTGAAGTTCGCTGCATTTCTTTGTTGTTAGAAGGTCAGATTTAGAATGTTGGTTGAATCTGTCCGCAAGAGCTTGCAATGGAGAACTTGAAGCCATAGTGGAGATGATGTTTACTGGATGAGATCCTGTGTTAGAATGATAGTAGGATGGATCTACACCGGTATATAAGGATTTCCCCCTCCACTTGATATAAGTCGACCAATCCTGTATGCTCGCGACAATGCGCAGTTGGAGATTTTGTGTTGAGGATTTTTCACACCGATACAAAGACCATTTAAGTCCGTAGCATAAGTTTTATCCAAACTAACGTTTGTTATATCAGACGTAGTGTACATTCTGATCCAATTAGATTTTTCTTCACCAGCAGTAAAAATTTCGTCATATTGTTGACAATAATGATACATTATGTTATCCAGCTCTTTGTATTGTGTAAATCCTTCGTTCCATGTGATGTGATGAAGGTATTTCGTTAGCCACGAATTTGTTCTAGCACTTTTTCGGTTTAGTTTCTTAAAAGAAAACGGTGGTTTAAAAAGAAAGTAGTTAACGACATTTGTATTTATGTCAAAAAATGCTAGTTCTTTTATGATAAATCTGTCATCGTTGTTTCTGAAAGCTTGGAATTCCACCACACACTTCTTAGACATGGAAACATTATCAACAAAACGAACTGTTCGGTCCATTGTTCGTGAGTAACTAAAGATTACTGAGAGAAAATATTAGGTTGCTTGACTTTTATGATCATGTCAATTCTTAGTTACAGTTTGTATGTGCTGGTGGTGGGGGAGGGGTGTTTTTAAGATTCCCAATCTTTCCTGTTTTTACAAAACCTTAATACACATTCACAGAATGCTTTAGGGTAGCACATTGAACATGAGCGGGTAAAATCATGTACATTAAACTTGTAACACATGTCCATACAACAGGTGAAGTAGTGTTGAGTCTTGTAGATTTTTAACATCTGCAAAGTTGGGGGTGAGATTGTAAATGATTTGCAATTGCATCTACAGTAACTGAAGCACTCACATATTCTACATGCTATTCCGTCAACTTGTAAATTTGGACATATAAAACATTTTTCGCTGCAGCAATAATTATTCATTTTGCGATTGTTCTTCAATGTGAATCTTACAACCAACTGCATCCATGTAGCAACATTTGTTTAATATATAGTTGGTGAAAAGAACAATAACATGTGTAAACTGGAGCTGTTTCAAGGTCACGTAATTTTGTTTTAAAAAAAGTATAATTAATACCTACATTAGCACCTTTGCAAAACTGAGCTTTTTCAAGGTCATATAATTTTGTTTTTAAAAAAGTGTAAGCGCTACAAATATGTGCAAACCTGAACTGTTTCAAGGTCACGTCATTTTGTTTTAAAAAAAGTATAAGTGCTATTAATGAGGGCACTTTACAACACAATCACTCAAATCATGCTACAAATATGTGCAAACCTGAACAGTTTCAAGGTCACGTCATTTTGTTTTTAAAAAAGTATAAGTGCTACTAATGAGAGCACTTTACGACACAATCACTCAAATCATTTTTACGACTTTTCTTGATTTACAATGTTCTCCTGCTGGTTCTTTGTTGGAGAAACTTTCACTGTGGTTTCTTCACTTCGACGATTATTAAAGAAGAATACAGTTTTCCTGTAGAACGACACCTCTTGAGGTAATCTGTTGTATATAGACTGGTCTATCGGTCCATATAGCAGTGGCACAGCTGGATTTGTGTTCACCGAAGTGTTCAGATAATCAAATATGAGAGGGGAATATGTAGTAAGTTGCTGGATGTACCGGATTATTACAGGTGTTAGGTTTGACAGAGTTTGAAATTCTTCCAAAGTCATGAGGATCTTCTTGTTGTGTTTGGAAAGATCTCTAAACCTCACAAATTGGGTACCTCGAAGTCTTATATTATCGATTTCCAAATTAGAATCTTCGAATCCAATTGTAGTTTTTCTTCCTGTCAAGTTGTTGAATAAATAGGCTTCAATGATAGATACGTATTTAGTAAATTTATCCCATATATCCAACGTGAGAAGCAACGAGGCTTTTCCGCAGTGATTAATAAGTACTGCAGGATTGAAGTTTAACGATTTGAAAACCCCAACGGTGACAGATTTATCCATGTTTTGATTCAACGGGTACATTAAGCGTAAAACACATCCATCAACACTTCCATATTTTCTTCATCATCATCTTCATTGTCACATCGTTTCCTTTTTCTTTGGTCGTTTCCTTCCAATGATAAAAAATCAGACAGTTCTTTCTTAATCTTCTCGGTAGATGTTTTGGAGTTTTCAGTCGGTTGTTCTTCGTTTTTTGCTGGCTTTGTGTTAGTAATCGGTACTTTGTCAACCGGTAATGGAATATGTTCTGTTGGATTAGTAGGTAAGTCTTGAACTATTGTTGACGAAGATGGAGATTCTAGTGAGTTTTTGTCAGTTTCAAAAGAAACATCTTCAGTTGTTTTAGTAGAGTTCTCGCTAGTTTGTGAGGATGCTGGTAAATCATGTGCCGATATTTCAGACGCAGATGTCATAGCTGGTGGCGTGGTCTCGAGTGCTTTATATCCTGTCGTTGATTCATCGTCAGGAATAGTAGATAGTACACTGTCCATGTTAACCATCAATGTTGACTTGCTGGTGTCAGGATGAATACTAATGTTTTCTCACCGAGCAATCTCTCTTTTATAATCTGTGGTGGGGGTAAATATGTGTAAGAGCTGCATGCTGTCATAAAAAAATCTAAATTATTCTTCTAACCACGCCTGTTAGTGGTGTGTATGTTACAATTGTATCATGTAGTATCAAACAATAAGCTGTAGTTTGGTCAGGAATATTTTCTTCCAACTCAAATTCGATGCGAATGTCTACTGTTGACGACTTTATTGATTCGTTTTGTTTCGAACAATCTATGACTGCTATAGGTGCAATATTCTTGAATGAATTAGGTTGGAGGAGAGGTGACTTTGTCCTTCCATAGTAAGATGACTGAAATCTTGCATACATATCATATAGAATCCCAAATCTGTCCTTAGAAAACATAACATTGAGGCTGTCATATGGAAAGAACTGTGAATTTAAAAACAGTTTAATGTTTGTAAGTTGACAGTGGTCAAATTTGCTTGCGTTAGCCGTAATGTTAGATCTTTTATTTGTTTGTAGAGCGAAAATAATATATCTTGGTTTTTCTAGGTTACTAGATGTTTTCACAGCCCACGTTTGACGCTGAGTTGTTGGCAAGACTGGCCATTCATGCATTTCCCAGCTTCTAAATGGAACCACAATATCCCTATCAGATTCCAACATCCGCAATAGGCTTACTCGCCTTTCATCGGCCAACCGTACATGAGGTACCCTCCAAACTATTTTATCCAAATTCAATTTCCATTCAAGTTTGTCAGGTGTTGTTTCACTATCGGCTTCTATAACATCTGTATCATAAGACGATCTCAGTAAGACCAATTCTTGTTTGACATTAATGATTATTCTTCTGTAGTCCTCAGCGAATCCTATTAAAAGCCGCAACGGAATGCAAAAGTCAAAATAGCCACTTGCATTAGGTTTTACTTTGGTTGCACTAGGTAATATCCACCCGGCTGTTTTTAATGCGTTTATTTCATTGGGTGATAAGGATACCAAACCTTTAAGCGTACTGCTCACACCGACTTTTTTAGTCGAATCCACTACAATGCCTGATATTTTATACCGAATTTCTTCAAACAAAAAGGCCATTGCATTGTTAATAAATGGCACTTTAGATGGCGTAGATCCATTTTTTGCCAAAACCCTTCCTTCAATATAAATATAACTTTCAGATGGTAAGGTACAAGCATCTTGATGTTGTATTGGAATTCGTATCTCATCATTATTTCCTAATTTCGATGAAGCGTAGGGGTTGTGTGTGTGAAACTCTTTCTCCCATAGTGTTTCGTCGAAAACCGGTCCATGTTTTATATCCAGTATGTCCATTTTCATTAACTTTAAAACCGAGTCCTTCTAAGAATTTAGTGTTCTCTCTGGTTAACCTCTCCGCGTTAGGAGATATACTGAAACTGTTCGAATGATGTTTGGTGCTATATCCAAATTCAAGTCCCATCGTTCTTTTATGGTGCTTGTCTAATGTGTAAGCGCAATGTAATAACTTCTCCTCTAAAATCCACAGCGTCACCGTCTTGATCTAGTACGTTCAATACGATGTCTGAAATGTGAGTGGTGTTTAATGGAAGATATATCAGATTATGAGGCTTTTCAACAATCTTAAATCCCGGCGGAACGGTTGGATAGAATGAATGTAAAATATGTTGGTTTGAACCATCTTTGTAGGCCCCTTGAACAATATTACATGTAATATTAATAGTATTAACCTTGATAATGTTTACAGTTTTTGGAATCGTGTGAAACATATTTGGTTCAAGGATTGTGTCTTGGGATGGAAAACCAAGTAAAGGGCCAATCGATGCCGGTTGAGTTAGATCCAAATAAAATTTACATTTTATTTCACACTTTAAATTGTTGTTATTAGCCCTTAGTTCAATTGCATCCTTTCCCAACTTATTTTGGAGCTCTCTGTTTATGTCAGCTATTTCATAAGCACCAGTTTCAATCGCAACAAACTCAGGTAGCTCAGTGAGATCCTTAGCCGTTTTATTTTTTGTATAGTGTAATTTGTTGTTGACACCTTCTATTATGTTTGGAATTGAGTTATAAGTTGTAAAATCCAAAAGTGCAATCTCCCACTGTTTATCTTCTCTTAGGTGTAATGGTGGAAATAGTGAACTCCTCAAAGTTGACGATGTGCCTGTAACTGTTACAGTACAGGAAGACATCTTATAGTTGACTGACGCTTGTGGCTAGAAAGTCCAAACATAAATGTCCGCATACTGATGTTTCTTCTTTTTGTCTTCTATCGTAATTAAAATACACTTTAGGCACTGAACCGAAATATTCGTACAATTCTTTTGGAGGTGGAAGGTTCCCAAAACTGTCAAAATAACTTACAGAATCGGATAATTTCTTGTAACAAACCCAATGGGTACCAGCACCATGAATATCATCAAGATTTACGATTGCGGCTTCATTTTTCCAGATTTTTCTCGGCAACCCGTTCCGCATAAACACACCTCTGAAAAAAGGTATTTTCAAACATGATGCATAGCGTTCAAGCTCCTCGTTGTTCAAGGCTTTATTTGGCAAAATTAATTTGTTGTTATTTAATATGCACGGTATGGTCTTAGGTATAATCCTTTTCCGTTTGACTTTTTTTTAGAACATGTTGAACACCTTTTCCTTTTACGATTTATTTTCTTAGTAGTGCTACTTCTCTTCCTTGTTCCTCCACCGGATGTATTTTTCCTTCGTGTTGTCTTTCTTTTCCTCCTCCTCGACCCTCCTCCAACTGCTGTTTTGGCTTTCATAGCTGCTGTCACTGCTAATGCAGCTGCTCGTTCCCCAACACTTGCGTCACTAGATTTTACTCTCTGCCAAGCTTTTTCAGCAAGAGCTCTATCAGCGATTGATCTTCTTTCCGAATCTGAGTAATTTGAATATGCAATGTCATGCGCTTTGCAGGCTTCGTCCAATTTGTTTATTCCAGGATCTCCACGGGCTAAACGCTTCCGTAATTTCGTACCCGGACCACAGTATTGATTACCTCCATGTAAATGTAGCTCTATTGGAAGTGCGTCGATAGCTGTATTTATTAGTGCACCTGAAGGTAAAGTCGCAAACGCTTTCTTGAAAAGACCTACTGCTGAACTAGTGAGTCCACCTCCTCTTCTCATGAGTGACGGATCACTACTAAATGGCTTCCTCCTATGCATGATAGTTTTAACGTGTTAGTTCCTTAGTGGTCAGCAATGGTAATGGTTTTTCTAGAACGCTATTCGTATTATATATTGAATTCACACTGTTTGTAGGGGTTTCACTGCTGCCTCCGCGTGAAAAGGCGAAAGGATTCCTCCCAGACTGTAATTTATCTATTTTTTCATAAATATCTTTCTTTAGTTTGTATATCTCTTCCAAAACAAATATTCTATTTACAACATCAGTATCATTTTCCGCATTCGCCACATTTATAATTTTTTTATATTTGGCATCAAACATTTCTTCACCATAGTAGTGTAAAATTGTAGGGTCTGGGACGTGACGTCATCACGATGACGTCAGCAGTGATGACGTCATCAATGACGTCACTAATGACGCCACCAATGACGTCATAATGACGACACATGACGTCACACCCATGACGTCATGGTGACGTCATTACCGCTGACGTCATCATGATGACGTCACTGACGTTAATTAGGTCAAGGTCACGCAAGAATACAAAAAAAAATTTTTTTTGCACTTTTGCGAATCCTCAAATTTTGCTGAGAAATTGAAATTTCTCGAGGAATCACAAAAGTGCAAAAAAATATTTTTTTATTCCCTAGCGATCAGACTCTTGACCTAATATATCCGTCAGGGGTCATTGACCCGTCCCAGCATCCCCACTTGAAAAAAAAAAATAATTTTTTATATTTTACTTACCCACCGAGAGACTTAGAGCCGAAGAATAATTTCTTCAAACACCCGACATTGCGACAAACGACACGCGATCCGAACAGCACCGCGTCCGAAGACGTACTGACTTGGGCGCAGGCGGTTCCCCAGGTACCCGGCCCAGTGGTGGAGATAAGGAGGTGGTGGGGGTAAAGTGGTTAGAAGGATGAAAAATTAAAATTTTTGCAACAACTCATCCGAGTCTGTCCTTTACTGTAACTCGGATTGGAAATATTTCCTGAGAAATATTTATTTTTTATTCTTTCTCAGGTGATCTTGGAACTTGTGAAATTTCAATCAAACCAAAAGTGAAAAAAAAATTTTTTTGTTATTTGACACTTTGCCGAAAAATTAAGAAATGTTTGATATTTTGGCTAAATATTTAAATTTAAACTCAATATAAGTAAATTGAGTGCAAAAAGTGAGATGTGCACACCACAAGAGTTGAACAGCAACTGAGCAAGTCTCTCCGTGTATCTGAGGTACTCGGCAGGGTGGTGGGGATAAGGAGATGGTGGGGGTAAAGTGGTCAGATAAAATGAAAAAAAAAATTTTTTTTTGCAAACTATACAACTGAGTTTGTTATTCAGCAATAGGCATAAGAAAGAAAAAAAAAATATTTTTTATCCACATTGTTCAACATGTTCAAACGTGTTCAAGGTCAACTATTTGAAGTTTTAAAAAAATTATTTTTTTTATTTTATTTACAAAAATCCTCCTTCATCCCCATATGTGCTGTCCGGACTTGTGCTTGATGTTGTGGAAGAATTTTCTTCACAGCAACATGTTCCTTGTGTATTTTGGACTACCCCTTCTGCTTCATCCATACTGTCGTCGATGAGTGGACAGTCGTATTTCAAGTTCATTTTTATTATCATCCCTGGATTTTGAAGAAGCCGCATGTGCAATTTTTCATAAATTTCTTTTAGGTATTGAAGGTTGTCAACAAGTAATTCCCACTTCATTGTGTTGTGTAACCTCTAGCGTAGCTGAGTTGGAAATGAAGCAAGTCTTGCTTGCAGGATTGGTATTTTGGAATTGTGGTGGTGGGGGTAATTGATACAACCAGACAGGTTGAGACGTGTTCAAGGTCAACCATTTGGAGTTTTAAAAAAGAAAATTTTATTTACAGAGTAGTGTTGAAAACTGGCAATTTGGCTGCTTTATCTGAACACTCAATGCATCTTAGGCAGTATACAACTGCGTATACCAAGTAGAAGAAGATTGCAATCAATAAGGCCAAGATTATGAAGAGATCTAATTTTAAAATTCTCTGAATTAGCATATGGTCCTTCCTGATCCGTCTTTCTTCCATCCTTCTTTCCATCATCCCCACTAGATCCACATGCTGGCATCTCCTCCTCCCCAGGCTTTCCGCTTCATCGGCCCCATATATTGGTGGTGGAACATCCATGTTTGCTGCTCAAAAGATGAAGATGTAATAAAACACATTGGTGCTGCATCTGAGGTCTCCAAGAGGAAAAGTGGAAGGGGAAAACCTGAACATGTTAGAACATGTTCAAGGTCATCCAATTTGTGTTTTAAAAAAATTCTATCTTGCTACAATACTGTAGCAAGATAGGTTTTTTTTATTTTGTTTTTATTTTATCATTCCTTTATTACAATACAAAAATATGCATATTGAAGTACAATGAGGATACAAAATATAAATATTAGTCAGGAGAAATATTCCAAGTTTGGACTGGCTTGAGTCTTCATGGATGATCTGGAGGAGTAGGCTGAAGAAGTTGATGATGGTGACCTAGGCGGCTCGTCATCCCTGGGGACATGAGGGCATTTTGTGTTGCAAGCAAAAATTTGCATGTTCAATCGGTATCCCTGTTCGATTAGTGATTTAAATTCTTGAACAATTTCGTTTAATTCTTGCAGATTTCTTACAAATACTTCTTCATAATTTGCACATTTTACAGTCAGAGCCATCTTGATGTTTTCCGTATGATGTCCAAAGGCGGAATGAATATTAGCATGGTCGTTTTAAGGTAGTATGAAATAGTGGTGGGGGGAAGTTGTTTACACGCTGTCTGATGAGAGGTGGTTAAATTTTTGCCAAGTAAACATATTGATTGAACAAATGGCGCAAAGTTCTTTAGGTGTATGGTAACTTAAAACTGGAGCGACATGACCATATTGTAAACATCCATCATCTTGTAGGAATTGTGCCGGGTTGGATACAGCGGCCCTTCCACAACTTCGACAAAATTTTGTACCATCACCAAACTTGTACCAACCAAAAGTGTTGTAACCTCTGTTGTCTAGCTTGTACTGTTTGATAAAAATTTTAATTTGTTGAGGAGCGTTGGATCGTAAAGTATGGCTAAATAGCTGTTGATCTTCAATAATTTTTCTTACACAAAGCTCAAATAGGGTGCTCATCGTTTGACAGTTGCAATGAAACTGAACTTCTTTACAGTCTGTAGGCTGGTAACCTGAAATGGTGGGGGAAAACAGATACACACACACACACATACACACACACACACACACACACACACACACACACACACACACATTGCTGTTTGAAAAAAAGTTTATGTTTAATTTGTGCAAAGGTCAAAGGTCAAGGTCACCCCAGAGCTTTAAAAAAAGGCAACATATCAATATGTGAAAAATTTTTTTGTTTCACATATTGATATGTTGCCTTTTTTGTGTGTTTTTTTTTTTTTTTTTGGTTTTTTATCTTTATTTAAAACAGTACAAACAAGATTACATGACAAAAATATATATAGTTAAAAAATACAAACAGATACAAGAAAGAAAAAAATTATTTTTTTTTAACACTGCTGCTTGTCTGCGATGTGGATGGTAAGCTCGGTGGAGTTGCTGCCGCTGCATCCGTGGGACACCAAGTAGAGACATCCCGGTTGAATGGAGCGTAGATCTTCATTTTGTAGTAGGTGGACAAATCTCTTCGGAAGGTAAATTTGGAATTTTGCTTCATCCCCCGGAGTATATGGTGCTTCGCTGAGACTGCAGCAGATTGCTTCGCTGACAGTAGTTTCCATTTTCTTCAGTGCATGTATAATATAATGTTTTTCATCCTTGAGTTCAGAACATTTTTTTACCGGCAAAATTGTAGACTTGGAGTGGGCGTTGAATTGTTCCACCAAAGACTGCAGAAACTGGTTGGATGCCATGGTTGTTCTAGAGGTCCTCGCTGTCTTCTTGCTCTGAGATGTTGTCGTCTCGGAATCTCGAGTAATATTCGTGCCAGGTCTCGGTCTGCTCCTCGCTTTTATAATCGCCGTTACCCCCACCACCATCGCCGATTTCTCCATCTTGCAGGTAAGTCGCTAATTTTAAAGCGTTTTTTAACGCACAGTGCCTGTCCCTTTCATGTTCCACACTCTGTGTGCAAATACAAATGTTTTCAGCAATAAATTTAAAATTGTTATCTATTTGCACATCTTTAACTGGAGTAGATGTAAATTGTTCTATCCATCTTTTCTTTTCAAGTCCTTTTGTGTAAATATTAGTAAATCTGTTTGAAAATTGATGCATAATATGATAAAAGTCTGAATAACTGGTAAAACCGTCATACCAATCGATGTGATGAAAATATTTCCAAGTCCATCGGTTTGTTGTTGCGGCTTTGGTGGTTAGTGAAGAAAAAGAGCATGGTGGTTTAAATAAAAATGTGTAAGGAATATTTTTATCTAAATCGTAAAATACGAGTTCTTTAATTATAAACCGATCATCGTTACCACGAAAAGCTTGAAATTCAATAATACCCGGCTTGGACTTGATTTCTTCTTCCATGTCCATTTGAAAGGTCACCCGTCTATCCATCACGGTGTCAGAAGGTCAACTGTTTTCCACACCACGGTAGGCATTTATTTATGCCAGGCCGTACAGTTGAAGGCGCGTTGGTGTATATTTAACGTGGGCACCATCCCCGGTAGGCCTACACCCACAAAATTTTGAATTTTTTATTGAAAACTTGTCAATTGAAGTGTAAAGTGTTGTGAAAAATTTTAAAATTTTATTTAACTTTCCATCTGGTCATTTTTGTTGTACTCATTCTCATCACTTTGATCCTTTTCATCACTGAAATGTGTTTCTTCATCCGATTTTACAAAATTATTTTTTTCTTGCACATATTGTTCCAATTGTCTCCACATTTGAACTTCATGAGGAATTCTGTTGAATATTGAAGTGTCCACAGGTCCATACAAAATTGGTGCATCCGGTTGTTTGTCCAAAGTGTCTGTTAAATAATCTTTAATAATTGAACTGGAGAATACTAGCTAACTTAAATATCTTGTTATTGGTTCAGTTGCACATGTTAAAATAAAAAATTCTTCTCTGTTCAGTTGAATTTTTATGTCATGTTTGGTCGTATCTCTGAATCTTATTTGATGTTCACCTCTGTGTTTAATAATATCAATTTCCAAGTCTGAATCCAATAGTCCTACTTTTGTTTTCCTGCCAAACATGTTGCTATTAAAATAACATTCCAACAAATGGAGGTGTTTCATAAAATATTCCCAAGCGTTGGCTGTAAACAAAATCATTTTTGTTCCGTGGGTTAAAATTACTGTAGGTGAATAGTCGGTTGATTTCATAACTCCAATTAAAACACTTTTATCCAAACTTGAAGAGATTGGATAAAAAATTCTTAAAAATACTTCCATCAAAATATTTGGTGAAATATTTTCTTCCACATTTCTTTTCCTCTTGGACAAATACTTTTTCTTTTTACCTTTTTCTTCTTCTTCTTGATTTGTGACGTGTTGCTGTTCATTCATGTCCAAAAATTCTGAAATTTCTTTTTCTATATCGCATTCTGTTGTACCACTTGTAGAAGCCATATTGAAGATGATGCTACCCATACGACGTCAGGCAACAAACTGATCAGGAGCGGCCTGCACGCCCCGCTTTTATACTCGTGGAATGTAACAAAACCGGTTTTTTACAATACATTTTTAACAATTCCAGTTAGAGGTGTGTATGTTACAATTTTATCATGTAGAATTAAACAGTATGCAGTTGTATTTGCAGGTATAGCTGCATTAAACTCCATTTCAATCTTTATGTCAACACTTGATGATTTTACTGATTCATTTTGTTTAGAACAATCAATTACAACTATTGTGTATCCATCTAAGTATTCTTCTGGTGATAGTAAAGGTGTATTTGTTTTACCGTATTATGAATTTTGGAATCTCGCATACATATCGTATAATATACTGTACTTTTTATTAGCGAATGACACATTTAAATTGTCGTAGGGGAAAAATTGTGAATTCAAATAAACTTTAATATTTTTTAAGTTGCAATGATCAAATTTGCCTGCATGTTTTGTGATACTGTCTCTCCTATCTGTTTGTAAACCAAATATAATATACCTGGCTCGTTCTACGTAATTAGATGTTTTAACAGTCCAAGTGTGACGATCTGTAGTTGGCAAGCTTGGATGTTCATGGAATTCCCAACTTCTAAAAGGAATTACAATATCACGATCAGCCTTTAACTTCCTTAATAGTAGCATTCTATGTTCGTCAGCTAATTTAACATGTGGAACTCTCCATACAATTTTGTCTAATGTTAATTTCCATTCTAGATTTGCATCCGTTGTACCATCTGGAGCTTTAATAATGTCTTTATCGTTAGAAGATCTCAACAAAACTAATTCTTGTTTAACATTTAATATTATTTTTCTATAATCTTCAGCAAATCCAAGCAACAAACGTAATGGAATATGAAAATCAAAATATCCCTTTGTATTCGGAGTGATTGTGTCATTTTCAGGTAAAACCCATCCGGCCGGTTGAAGTAAATTGGTTTCATTAGGTGATATAGATGTTACCCCCTTTAAAGTTGTTGCAATACCTACTTTTTTAGTGGAATCAACTGTTACACCTGATATTTCATATCTAATTTCATCAAACAGGAAAGCCATAGGGTTATTTATAAATGGAACTGTTGTACCAGTAGTAGTACCGTCCTTTTTTGTTACTTTTCCTTCGATATACAAGTAACTTTCACATGGTAGTGTGTAAATGTCTTGATGTTGTATAGGAATACGAATTTCATCGTTATTGTTCAATTTTGATGAAGTGTAAGGGTTGTGGGTGTGATATTCTTTTTCCCATAGTGTTTCGTCGAATGTCGGACCCTGCGCTATATCCAGTATATCCATAATCGGTTGATTTTAAACCAATCTTTTCTAAGAAACGAATGTTCTCGCGTGTTAACTCCTCCACAGCTGAAGAGCTACTAATGCGGTTTCCCGTAGGCTGTCCACTTTTAAATGATAAACCCATGATTTTTGTATTAAAGTGTCGATTTTAAATGTAATCTAACTGTAATTGGCTCTTCTCGGAAATCTATCAAGTTACCGTCTTGATCCAATACGTTCAACACGATGTCTGAAATGAAAGTGGTGTTCAACGGCAGATATACTAGGTTTTGTGGCTTTTCAACAATTTTAAATCCTGGAGGTACACTCGGGTAAAAAGTATGTATTATATGAGTATTTGCTCCATCTCTGTAAGCTCCCTGTATAATGTTACAAGTTATATCTATACTATTAACTTTTAGTATAGTTACAGTTTGTTTACCGGAATGTGTTTGATTTGGTTCTAAAATTGGGCTATCTTTGGGAAATCCTAACAATTCACCGATTGATTGTTCCTGAGTAAAATCTATATAATATTTGGAGTTAATTTCAGCTTTCATCGTATTGTTATTACCTTTTAATGTTATATTGTCTTTTCCCATTTTATTTTGCAAAAATTCATTAATATGATCAATTTCATAAGAACCTGTGGGTAAACTGCAAACTTCTAAGTCTGTAAACTTCCCACTGGCATCTTTTCCTTTATAGTAATGCAATAAGTTATTTTTATCTTCCGTAACATTGGGAATAGAGTTGTAAGTTGTAAAATCCAACAGTGCCGCTTCCCAAAATCTTCCTTCTTGCAAGCGTAACGCTGGAAAAAGGATACTTCGCAAAGTGGACGATTTTCCTGTTAATGATACCGTATAGGAAGACATCTCAATTGTGACTGATACTTTTAGCTAGGAATTCCAAACATAAATGGCCGCATATTAAAGTGTTATCAGGTTGTTCTCTTTTATAGTTGTAATATATGTTTTTAGCAGATTTAAAGTAATGCTCGAGTTCTTTAGGTGGTGGTAAATTGCCAAAACTATCAAAGTAATAAATATTATCACCTAATTTCTTATAACAAACCCAATGAGTGCCAGGACCTTCTGAATTGTCTAAATTTACAATGCCGGTTTCGTTTTTCCACATTTTAACTGGTAATTCATCTTTCATAAAGACACCACGAAAAAAAGGTATTTTTAAACATGAAATGTATTTAAATAATTCAATATTTGTTAACGCTTTATGTGGTATTACTAATTGATTTCTTTTATTTAATATGCACGATACGGTCTTAGGTATAGACCTGCCCCGTTTTTTACCATTGACCATACTGTTGGTTTTTTGCTACCCTTTCTGGTGGAACGTCGTTTTCTTCTAATATTCCCTCCATGTTTTGTCTTTGCCGATCTCCTTTTCACTCTTCGCCTCCTTTTTCCACCTCCTACCGCTGTTTTAGCCTTCATACCTGCTGTTACCGCTAAAGCTGCTGCTTTTTCTGCAATACTAGCGTCACTAGACTTTACTCGTTGCCAAGCTATATCCGCGAGCTTTTTATCAGCTATTGATCTATTTTTTGTATCGCTAAATGTGGAATATGCTATATCGTGTTCTTTACAAGCCTGATCTAACTTATTTATGCCTGGATCGCCTCTTTCCAGTCGTTTTTTCAATTTAGTTCCTGGTCCGCAATACTGATAACCTCCCGGTATGTGAAATTCGTATGGTAAAGCGTCTATTGCTCTATTTACGACAGATCCTACTGGAATTCGATTTAAAGCTTTACTTAACAGAGAAACCGCTGTGGATGTGATACCACCTCCTTTCCGTATAGTGTCTCGATATGGACTGGTGTAATGAAACGTCATGATTGTCTTTTATATTCGAAAAGCGTAACCTATGTGTTACCTCTATGACAGGTTGCACATAAATGAAGTCATTTATTGAGTTATTTAATTAAATATCAATATCACCCCAATCTGATGATCTAAACTTTTGCGTATTAGGGTTAATAAAGTATTTATTATAAATTTCTCGTTTAATATAATCACCTCTCGCGGATTCAGCATAAGTATTATGACCCGATTTTCCTTGAAGAATATCTGGTGTAAAATGATCGTGTAAATCAAATATCGCATTACCTAAAACTTTTACAAGAAAATTAACAGTGACAGCATTATCTACATGTTCAGGGTCTTTAAGGTTTGTTATACGTTTATTATTACAATTATACACTTTACTATCCTTCAATGATGTTGTAATGGTCTGTCCTACAGTTGCAGCATCATTTGCTTCTCTTCCTTGTGCCAAGTCTTTTATCACTCTATTATTACATGTAAACCATCTAAAATAATGATCTGGATCTAGATGTACGGTTTGTGATAAAGCAGCTGCATCATGTTTATCATAACCCCATCCCATATTTGATAACTTTTTATCCATGCAATCCCAAGCATTATTTTTGTATGTTAATAAATTAAATTTTTCATTACCTTGAACAAATTCATCCCCTTGCTTCGATACTACTTGATCTTGTTTTACAAAAGAGGTTGTTTCTTGTTTTAAGGTTTCCATCATTTGACCCACTGTTGAACCATCTGATGGTGCCGAACCATCTTTAACATTTGCTAAACAATTACCAAAACAATCTATAACCCCTACATCACGTATGATACAATGATCTTTAATATATTTTAGATTTACAGCATCGTTTTCAGTTTTTGGATAACCTATATCGTTAATAACAAATTTATAAAAAGAAAATCCATCTTTTGTCTTTTCAGGTATTAAAGAATGTAAATAGCGTCTATTCACGCTGTCTTTTTCATCTTTAGGATCATCTATGTTGGATATACGTTTATTGTTAGCACTATACGTTTTTCCATTGAATTTTAACGTATTTTTTAATTCAGATAACAAATAACCTTTGTTTATTGCATCACCGTTTTGATTTGGTTTATCAACGTTGATAATTCTATGATTTTCTGCATCATATGTGTTATTTTGTAGTCTTAATGTTGGTGATATCTTTTCCTTTACTATTTTTAAATTTACTGCATCATTTTCATCCGTGGGATCTTTTATGTTTTTTAACCTTTTATTACTAATATCATAATCTCCTTCAGGTGTTTGTGGTAAACCAGCACCTCTTTTTAAGTTATTCGCGTAATATAATCCATCCGAGGAATACCGTCCGAACTTGTCGACACTCATGGTGCAACTGAATAGCATTTTAGGGAGTAACGCATTTTTATGAGATTACCCCTCGGTTTCTAAGTTCATCCACTAAAGCCACCCATTCGTTTTCCAATCCAGTATGACCCGCCTCTTTGGCTTCATGTATTAGTTTCATTCTATCCACCAATTTATTGATATTATTGTAATAAATTACGTTTGTATTGTATAGTTTCTTCATCAATCCTTTACCGGTGACTGATTTGCTTCTTTTTCTCGGTTCTGGAGAACTTAAATCTAAAGTGGATGCTACTAATCTTCTTTTTACAGGTTTTCTTCTTATAATCGGTATTAATTTGGAAACAAAATCTTTATATTTTACAGATTTATTTCTATATATGGGTGCTTCAGGTAAATAATTTCTTTTATATGCATTAGTTTGATCCAAAATTTTGCTATACACTTCCAAATCATCATTTTTTACCAATGCTTTTAAAGGTTTATTTTCAAATAATAATTCAAATAGCCCCCTTGTTCCCTTATATATTTGATCACCTATGTGAATATTATCATGTTCATCGACATCTAATTTGCTATTACCAATCATTACACCTTCTTTGGACATTCATGCTCCATAACTGTGGTATTTTTTAGTAGAATCAGTTCCAATTAACAGTTTTAACAAGTATTTCCTTCCTAACGGTCCTTTTGTATGAATAGTTTCACCCAATAAGCTTATGTTTGATGGTTCTCCTTCTGTTTTTTCTTCTTCACTCGCTATAGATACCACTTCCTCTTCACTACCAGCATATACATCTTCTCTTTCTGCCGTTGTATCACTAAATATGGAGGCTTCCGGGTCCTCATCGCTAATATCTTCTGATATTACACTTTCCCTTTCATATTGTGTTATCGGAGCAATAATATCACCTTCAAAAGAAGGTTTAGTCAATTTTTTGTTCAATTGTTTCAAAGGCTCTGTAATAGGTTTAAAAGTAGATTCGAGAAATTTCTCCCTTTCGCTGATACCTAACTTTAACGCTCTGTTTTTAGCCCGAATAGAATCACTAAGTGATTTAATTTCCTTTACTAACTTTTCTTGGTTAACCATGTTTGTAGCAAGACGTGCTGTACAAGAATGATTGTGTGATATAATGGTTAGTGAATTAATATAAATTTATCAAAACCTATCCTGTATCGGCCGTTTTTTAGTGGTTGTTCCTTCATAATTGTCAAAAATCCATAATTTTCAGCCCAAGCCTTACCACATATGTCTTTAAACCGTTCATATGACATATCCGCATTGACATGATCGTAATATATGTGTTTTAAGTTAGTTTCATCCTGTTTGAATACAATTAACACATTTGCGTTGTCTCTTATCAGTTGTTTTGGTATTTTACTATAAGTCTGGCCTATGTAAATGCTATCTATATTGTTATGTCGCCCCATAGCGAAATAACTCCTGATAGTGTTTTGGTTTTCACAGGATACATCATCAAATATAAAAACTGAAAATGGTTTAGCTTCATGCGGTTGCATTACGCTTTCACTTGCATCAAACTTGTAATATTTCACTTCTGGCACATTATTAAATATTTTTTCTAATAATTGGTATTTGGGTTGTTGTAATGATTTGGAAAAGACATACAAGTTATTGAAACGCAATCCTTTTGGGTTTGTAATCAAATTGAATACTACATTTGTTTTACCACAATTGGATGGACCGGTTACAAGACAACGCACCGTGTTTGGTAACAAAACACCAGTTTGCCGCTGTTTAATTCCGAATTGTCCACCGTGAGTTCATCAATATTATTTATAGTAAAACTATCCTTTTGCTGTATTATTTCCATCCTTTGTAAAGGTTAAACCTAAAATGATGCTCCATCATTATATGAGATCCTTTTTAGGTATCCAAGAATCTTCACTCTTATTAAATCCTAACCATCGCACTTTAACTTTATCTTTTTTCCGTTGCAACACCTTTTCAACGAGATATACATCACCTACTGTGGATTTTAACATTTCATGTCCATAAAACCCTCCTTCGAGCAATTGTCCTTTATTATCTTTTAAAATGTAAGTTTCCGGTACTGTAGGTTGCACTTTAAATACGGTAAAAACCTCATTTGTCCAATTTGGTAGATATCTTTTACTGAATACACCTTTGTATTTGCTTATTCGCACTTTATCACCCACGTTAAACGTTTTAGGCTTTAGTTTTTCAACTTTTGGTTTAGTATTCATTTTTATACGTTTTAATACGAGTTTTTCATTTTTACTAGTCACTTGGTTAGGTTTCATACCAATTGTTCTATGGAACTTGTTATTGTAATCTTTTATTAGTTTTGGTAACATATCAATCCATACGTGCGATCCTCTGTTTGAAAACATCTTGTACATCGCACCTTTTAAAGTTCGATTAAATCTTTCTATGATTGATGCTTTTACTTCTGAATTAGTCGAATAATGGTTTATGTCGTGTTTTTTCATTAAATTTGAAAATTCTTTATTGAAATATTCTTTACCATCATCGGTTTGTAAATGTTTTATGGTATTTTTGTCTCTATGTATCGCAGTTTCCATGGCTTTTGTTACACTCTTGCCGGTTTTATCTTTTAGCGGTAAAGCATCTGCCATTTTTGTAAAACAATTGATAATAGTCAATATATATTTAAATCCTCTATTTTGTTTACTATAAGGAATCATTTCTATTAAGTCCGCTTGATATAAGTCGTTCATTCCTTTTATAACGGTATTTCTACGGGGAAATTTTCTTCTAGCAGGTTTATGAAGTTCATTAACAATTTTTTGTTTTAAATCCATTTTTAATCCTTCCGTTATTACGGTTAAAATAGAAATGAACTTTATGTATGTATTAAACCCTATTTAAGTCTGTTAAGGTATTCTAAATTGGTAAGAAATACTATTTAAATATATTTCCTTAACCCTCAAGGACATGGTTTGGGAAATGTCCGAGTAATGGTTTTTTATTACATTACCCCCAGGTTAAGGTATTATATAAATGAATGATATTTAAAAAATGTAGTTCATTTATATGATACCCCCCTCCCTTATTTTAAGAGGGTTAAGAAAATAATTTTATAAACAATTTATTAATTATGTTTAGGTTGTTATATTACCAATAAAGTGGAAATAAAAATTTGTTTCTAATTAAAAACTGATTTTAAATGTGTCAAGGTCATTCAAATTAATGTAAAAAAATGGGGAACAAGGCGTTGGACTTGCCGTGTTCCCCATTTTTTTACGGAAGGAAAAGGAATTTAGGTCGAAGAAGGACGAAGAGGGACGAAGAATAGGTTAATTGATGATAGGGTTAAGAGGGTAGTGGCCAAAAAAGGAATTTAGGTCAAAAAAAAGGACGAAGAGAACGAAGAATAGGTTAATTGTTGACGGGGTTAAGGGAGTAGTGGCCAAAAGGAAGAGTGTTGATTTTGTCATCCATAATGTGTCTTTTGTCATCCTTGTTCGAGAGTGCTTTCTTAACTTCTGTAACACTGTACACTTTGTGTTTTTCACTCCTTATGGTGTTGAATTTAGCAGTCAAGGTGGTGTCGTTAAATAAACAGTTTTTATATTGTTCAAAGTTTACATTTTTCTTCAAATAACTTGTCTTCACACCTTTTGCTTTTTTGGTGGTAGATGTTTCTTCTTGATGTCCTTTATATACTTTAAAAGAATATAATTTGGACATTAGTGCGACGATTTCTTCCATGCTTGCTCCATTGCATTCATCTTTGAATTTGCCTAAAACTTTCTTATTATTTTCATTAAAGTTCGGGTGATTTCTTGGGTAGTCGGAAAAATCAAAATCATTTTTGTGTATGAACGTCCGAAGATCTTCATACATGTCTTGTGTCTTAATCCAATAAATTAGTGCATCCGTGTCCATGTAGGCTACTCCAATATTTTCTCTTCCATAATGTTGAACCATTTTGTTGTAATGAAAGTCATACATGTGCGTTTTACTTATATCCAATATTGGCATTCCTATGTACAACGGTCTATCCATTACTATCTTGGTTTTCTTCATGCTGACTGCTACCAAGTTTTCATTAATTATCATACTTGTTCCAAAATTCGGTTTCTGTACAAGTTTCTGCATCTGTCTGGGGTTTGTTACTAATTTTACAATTTTGTGTTTCCTTTTGTTTTCTAAAGTTTTTCCAAATATTGCATTGTTCATGAGCTTGTAAAAATCTTTTTCAAAAGCTGATGTTGCTGCTGCTCTCCTTGCAGTGTTTGAATCAATGTATGGTTTTAAATAACAAGATTGTGAAAATTTTAAAACTTTATGAATTTTGGTAATAATCAATCCTAATTCTAAGGCTTGCTGAACAACTAAATAATGTGCTACATATCGGTTTTTGTTGTTTAATGTCATCATTAATTTGGGCCATTTTCCTGTCGGTGATACTTCAGTTTTGGCCAACAGTGGCAAGTCGTAATGATGATCGTGTAGGTGGTCTGGATACTGAAAGTCACAGTCTAAGATGTAGCCGGTGTCACCTTCTTTGGGAATATCAATAATATTTCCAAGTGAATCAGGGTCTACCCATTCAAAGTCGCCATACGGAAGGGGTTTGGACATCGCCCAACCGTACAAATTATTAGCATCAAAATATCCAAGAAAAATTGAATTTTTAGTCTCATCATAATTTGGTAGAAATTTATTGTTAGCTTTCACATGTCGAGTTACAGCTTGGGTTAATCCGCCTCGAACACCTGATTCTATCATTAAAACCATATCAATGTCGGTTAACAGCTCCAACTTGCACTCGGTGGATTTTAGCATGGCCTGCCATGCTAAGCCGGGAGATGTAAACGAATGAAGGGGGTCCAGTCCGTAAGCAGTGAAACAGGTGTTCCTAAATTGTTCCATTATGTCACACAATAATGTTACATCTAGTTTTACATAAAAGTCAGAATAATCACCCAAGGTATTCATTCCTAATTCATTCCAGACTTTCTGAGCATGATTATAATCTTCAATTGAAATTTCGGTTTCAGTTAATTTACTTTTAAACGCTTCGATTGGTGGCAAACATGTTTCATCAAATTTTTCTAGTCCAGTAATGTAATCATATGGAAACACACCTTTCCTTAGCACCAAGTCCATTTTATCTTCTGGCACAATTTTTCTTGTTTCTTTTAAATCCTGTCGTCTTAAATTTTTAGTTAGGTTGGCAAGGCTAGATGACATGAATCGAAAAGAATCCACGAATCGAAGCTTAATTTTGCCAACAGTCTTGGAAAAACTAATATAATTCTCTAAAGTGTTGGCCAATACATCAATTTTCCCATCATCCCTGCCCAATTCCGGAATAATAAAATGTGAATCATAACCACTAAGGTTATGCAAAACAACTGGAATGAATTTCGGAAGTTTATAATTAATATTACATGAATTGCAAGCAGCCCCTCTGTAATAACCAGTAAGGTGATCGTGATCATGGACTTTATGGTTCTCAACAGTAAATTCTTTTTTACACAAGTAACAATTAGTGGCATTGATATATTGAATTTCCTCCTCTTCATCTAGAGGAATCATAGGAACAATATTACTGTACACTTCTTCAACCTTATCAGCTATATAATACAAGTTATCTACAAAATGTTTAGCAGTATCCTCACCTCTGTACAAAATTGGTGTTGAACTTAAACCAAAATTTTTCAAATGTTCTTCTGACAGTGTGGATTTAACAAGCAAACAAAAACTGTTAGGTTTATGCAGCTGTATTTTGGTCCTACTGGTAATTTCCCCTTCTGGATGTTCTTGGGGTACCAGTGTGGACTCAAAGTCCGCATAAATTACAAATGGTACCCTATATTGATGGCTAATCTTTTCAAATTTTACAATAGAGCGAGTAGGTGCAGGCAAACTAATTTTACATTCAAAATTTCCATTACAGAGTCTTTGGTGTTCTTGTAGCCATTCCGCACCTCCTCTCCTTACATCTTTTGACACAAAACAAAAACATCGCTTACAAATGGTCATCCTTAATTCATTTTTAGTCAGTTGATGTTTTACAAGTCTGTTAAAATCCTATACTATAATACGAGGAATGTCTGAAGGGATGTGTGTTCCACGATCTCGAAATCTAGCTGTTAGATTTTGCTTAAACTTTCCATTTAAGAGTGTTTAAGCCCAAAAATAAGTTTAGAAACAGCCTCAATCCCAGAAAAAATCGAACTTTGTCTAAATTTAAGTTTAAAAATCGTAATTTTTAACATTGATCTTATGGGTTGCTATTTTGGTAACGAAATAACAACGCAAAGTAAACAACTAATAAAAGCCAAACACTTATTTAAACAGCTGCGTCTTTGCTAGGTATTTAATATGCGCTGTGAGGTACAGTCGACATTGGATATTTTATAGCCCGGTTTGATTTATTACTGTAACAAAAGATAAATATGTAGTAGCCATTAAAACGGTCTTTAGATGGATTTAAAAACAATGCAATAAGTTCAAAGAGTTTTAATAAATAATATAAAGCAGCTTTTACAATTTACAATTCTTTTTTCCAACAAGAAACAGTTCTACATTGAGAGTTCTAATATTTGTTGAAAAATTAATTTTACTAATATTGGCCAACAAGGTAGAGGCAATCTAGGAAAAGAAATATTTGTTTTAGAAACATATCCAATTTTTGTGATAATTTTAATTTAATAAATATAAAATAATATTCATTACGAGGAATTACAACACAGCGACTTTAAGTTTTTGTTTAGGTAACATGTGTTTTTGAAAAAAAAGTCTAACATAAAATTGTCAACACATGAAATGATTGTAAACACATTCAAATTAAAATTTCCAAAAATACATGCAAAATGTGAAGATAGAATGAATATAATGAATGTAAAGAATGCTAAGAAGTAAATTCTAATAATACTATGTCTCAAGGTAGACCACCAAAACGCAAGAAGCAAACCCCGTTTACTAGGCAACATGAAAATCGATCTTCAAATGACCAATCAACGAGTTTCGAACCAGATCAATCGATTAGTCCAAGACCAGGGCTATCAAATAGTGTACATTCACCACAACCTGTCAATAATACATCCATGACATCAACCTCACTATCGCAACCCAGAGCAGCCAAAGTACGATGCATTGAAAATATTTCGGACATCAGCCAACATTTGGTTGGCTGTCACGTTGAAGAGAAGCAGTTAAAAAGGAATGCGAATGAAACAATAGAAGAGAGGAATCGTCGTCTAGAAGAAAATCGCCTCCGCAACCTTAATAGGCGCATAAATGAAACAGAAGAAGAGAGAACCCGTCGTCTGGAGGAAAACAGAGCCCGAAAAACCAATCGTCACATGATCGAAACAGAAGAAGAACGAGGGGATAGAGTACATGAAGAGCATCTGCAACAGTCTATCCGTAGAATAAATGAAACAGAGGAACATCGAATACGTCGCTTGGAAGAAGATCGCCGCCGTCACATGAGACTTCGAAGAATGTCCGCCAACCCAAACTACAAAATTGCTGCTACTGCAGACGTAGTTTACGCAGCCTTGGGGCCGTTTAATGTACGATGTGTCCATGATGGTGCTTTACACTTCCCGGAAGAACGAGTGCGTAACCAAATTAATTTGAATTCATTTAGTGACTGTTGTCTTCACGGTCGAATATCCATGCCACCTACGCAGTTCCCAAACGAATTAGTATTACTGTTCTTGCACAAACATCCTCTCTCCAAAGATTTTCATTCCAGAATTCGCAATATTGATGCATGTTTTGCGTTATCATCTTTCAATGTAGCCGACGATCGGACATTCAACAGTCGTGGAATTTATAGCTTCATCGCTGCTGGTCAAATATATCACAAGATGAATATTGCAGCCCAACCGTCACAAAATTCCGAAGGCATCTTTGAACGACCTCGCAATGGGCAACTTTATTTCCTAGATCCACACGATGCAGTTTCAGAACGTTCCAATGAACCAATGAATAGTAAGATAAACCAAGATCTTCTTAACCTTTTGGAGAGAATTATTCGCGACCAAAATCCATTCGTTCAAGCATTTATGATGATGCGTGAAACGATAGACGAATCAAACCAACTGTCAGTTGCTGCCGGAATTGCTCCTCCACAAGTGCAAATGTTCATTTCAGCACGTGAAGGTGATGATCCCAGACGTTTCAATGCGTCTGTTTGTAACGAAGTAGCCGCTGTTATCACTTTAAATGCTGATCAAAGCTTTCCAGAAAACGAGATGGTGGTAAGAGAACGAGGAAAGAATATTATAACGTTAAAAAACACTGACAGTCGCATAGAGCCTTTTAGTTATCCTCTTTTTTACCCTCAAGGAAATTTTGGCTGGTCTATAGGGCAATTGCTACAGTCACCCTACCCACGACGACGTCACATGACTCGATTAGAATTCGCACAATACCGAATGGCTTATCGTCCCGACCATACAAACCTTCTTCCACCTCCTACCGTCACCACTACTAATTTAGATTTGCGGCTTGTAAAATTCAACGCATTGCATTTTGGAGGCCGACTATTCCAACAATACGTAGTTGACACCTACATTCGAGTAGAGCGTGATAGAATTCAATTTGTAAAAAATAATCAAGAAAAGCTTATGGCAGAATCGTACGTCGGAGTAACTCGCATGCTCGACGATCTAGCTTCCAAGCACGATGCAACTGTTGGAGAAAAGATCATTCTCCCTTCTTCATTCCCAGGATCAACACGTTTTTACACAGAACACTTTGAAGATTCAATGGCAATTGTGCGAAGGTATGGGTCCCCTGAATATTTTATAACCATTACTTGCAATCCAGAATGGCCAGAGCTCATTGAAGCAGCTAAAATTAAACTACAGAACAATCAAACCATTCAGCAGCAGGCTCAAGATCGCCCCGACCTCGTTGCCAGAATTGCCAAGTTAAAGTTCACCCAGATTGTTGAAGACATCATGAAGAATCAGATATTTGGTAGAGCAACAGCATTTGTGTATACCATAGAATTTCAAAAACGCGGCTTGCCACACATGCACTTACTGGTCATTATGTCACCTGACGACAAAATACACAGTTCTGAAGAGATCGATGATTTTATATCAGCGGAAATCCCGCAATACGACAGGGAGCTTCGTAAATTAGTTCTCAAATGGATGATTCACAATCCTTGTGGTGTGCACAATAACAATGCCCCATGCATGGTAGAAAAAAATGGACGCCTCAAATGTCGCTTTGGCTATCCAGTCGAACATCAAGAGTTTACTTCACTCGTGGATGATGGAAAGCCTAAGTACAGGCGACAATATGATCCTATTTTAGATCCACGTAATCAGGACTTTTCTCATGAGAATGCCGTTTATCGTAAAGACAGTCAAGGGTTTAGGGTTACCAGAGATAACCGGCACGTCGCTCCATTTAATGGATATCTGTTAAAAAAGTACAATTGCCACATAAATGTTGAATACGTTGGTAGCATACGTGCCGTGAAATATCTCTACAAGTATATATATAAGGGTCACGATTGCGCAAGAATCAAGATAACCGAGAATGGTCAACAAATAATGTATAACGAAGCGGATACATACGTTGAAACGCGATACATCTCACCACCTGAGGCATGCTGGAGGCTTTTTGGGTTCGAAATCCAAAAGAAAAGCCACTCCGTACAACGTTTAGCCATTCACTTAAAAGGCCAGTATCGACCTTTAAATATGAATTTAGCTGAAGAAGATCTGGCCGATATTGGGCAAAAAGGTTCAACACTTGAGGCATACTTTCAACACAATGCAGCATTAAAAGCGAAAGAGAACTTAGGAGAGCTGGTAACCTACCATTTTTACTGGCAGATGCCTGAACATTACAGGTGGATTGGAAAAGACAGTAAATGGCAAGAGCGCTCGAGGAGTTCAAAATGTATTGGTCGAATTCACACTGTTAGTTTTGTCGCGCAGCCTGAATTATTCTTTTTAAGGATGCTACTTTTTCATGTTGATGACGCAACTAGCTTTGAAGGTCTTTATGTTGCAAATGGAGTGCATCATTCAACTTACAAACAAGCATGTTTGTCAAGAGGACTAACCTATGACGATCAACAGTGGATAGAAGCTCTTACAGAATCTGCTTCCTCCAAAATGCCACATGCAATGCGCAATCTTTTCACGCAAATATTAATCCTTGGCTCACCAGAGAATCCTAAACGGCTATGGGATATGTTTAAAGAAGACTTAGCTGGTGACTTCATCCATTCAGCTCAAAGTAGAGGAGGCTCTATTGAAGAAGGGATTCGGCGAGCATACAGATATATTGCACACAAACTGAACTCTGAGGCAACCGAAGGAAGGAATTTTAAATTTTGGGTAACGCGATTTGGAATGGACGACGTCAATCAACATGAAGAACCAGCAGACCATGAAGAATTTGATGCACAAGGCTCACTAATGATTGGACAACAGATGTATCAACAGATGAATGATAAACAACGTGAAATAGTTGATTCCATCATCTTTGCCCTTGACAATGCAGAGAGTGATTCGAAATGTTTTTTTGTTGATGGGCCTGGTGGGACTGGTAAAACGTTTGTATATGTGTGTCTTTATCATCTCATTAGAGGAAAAGGCCGATCAGTTAGATGCATGGCTTTTACTGGAATTGCGGCTCTCAACCTACCCGAGGGGAGTACTTCGCATAGAACGTTTGGACTCAAGGTACCCCTAAGCCATGACTCGGTTTCAAACATAAAACCAGGAACTGAAAAAGCTAATGAACTCGCCACTGTTGACGTATTCATGCTCGATGAAGCCCCAATGCTGCCAAAATATGGCTTAGAAAATATGGACAAACTATTAAAAGAAATACACAAAAATAATATTGCATTCGGCGGCAAGATTATGCTATTAGGAGGAGATTTCAGGCAGTGTTTGCCTGTTCAAACAAGAGCAAATAAAAGTGAAATCCTAGACCTGTCAATCAAACGAAGTAGATTGTGGAAAATATTTGCAGGTTTTACATTAGAAAAGAACATGAGAGTTGACCGAGAAGAAGGAGATTTTGCGAAATATCTACTGACATTGGGTGATGGGAAACTGCCAACAAATGAATTAGGAGAAATCAAACTGCCTGAAGAAATACTTTCCAAAGGAAACATCGTAGAAGAGGTATATGGTAGCTGCTTATCTACAGGAGACTTTGAAGGAATGGCAAAACGAGCCATTCTTGCGCCTCTAAACAAAGACGTTAATCACATAAATGATAAGGTAATTGATTTGTTACCAGGTGAGGAAAAAACTTACTTAAGCTATGATACGGTAAAAGACCAGCCCGACGGAGCACTACAGTTCACACCCGAATTCCTTAACTCTATTGAAATTGCTGACCTACCACCTCATAAATTAAAATTGAAAACAAAAGCAATCATCATGCTCCTACGTAATTTAGATGTGTCCGAAGGCTTGTGCAACGGAACGAGATTAATTGTCACAGGCCTTTGCAATAATATAATAAAGGCTAAAATCATCACTGGGGAAATGGCTGGGCGAGAGGTGCATATCCCTAGAATCACGCTAGATTCAAGTAAATCACAGCTCGGATGCACTATGCAACGCCACCAGTTTCCTGTTCGCGTAGCCTTTGCCATGACGATACACAAGTCGCAAGGCCAAACTCTCGAATTTGTTGGAGTGGTGCTTTTATCTACAGTTTTCATGCATGGAATGTTATATGTTGCGTTTTCAAGGGTTAAACGGCGAAGTGGCCTGAAAGTTCTACTGCCTCCTGAAAATCCTAGGTTTACAAAAAACATTGTTTGGAGAGAAATTTTAAGCGACATATAATTCAAGTGCTCGACATCAGATTCACAAAAAAAGTTGCTCACGAAAAACCTTGCGATTTCTTTGTTTAGTAGTTTAATAATTAATTTGTTTATAATTAGCACTGTATATATTATAGTTTTTTTTTCACGTGAATATATCTTTACTTTTTTATTTCTTTTCATTATGTTCTATACTCACACTAATTATTGTTTTAATTAATATTAGCAAATATGTAATTTTTTAATGCAAATTATCAAGTACATAGACAAATTTGTACATATTGTATTACCGAGCAAGGCTCGGTCACCCGGTACTTCTTTATATATACATAGTGGGATATTTCACCTTTAGTTATTAATAACAAATCAGTATGGTTCCTAAGCTCAGTTTTTGCTACTCTTAAAGGGTATACATTATTTGAATCGTCCAATCCAAAAATATTTACACTAACACCTGGATTGTGTTTCTCAAACTTAGAAATATCTGAAATTTTTACAGGGTAAGATAGTCCTACAAAATTATACCTATTATTTACATTTACATAGTGTCTACTTACTCTAGAAGGGCGCTGCTCTGGCAAAATATATTTACACAACATAGCATACTTAAAACACTCATTATCTTCATTCTGTACATTTATACATGCTTTAGTTTGTTCAATTTTCTTTGGTAGCTTGATGTAACTGCTACCCCTCATACCGTAACCGTGCTTATGTACTCTTAAATCTAAACCCTCTACGGATGTAAACATCCAACCTGACCCTCTCCCCTCATGCTCCTGCATTTTTGTTAAGAGTTCTTCCAAACATTCCTCAACAATTTTATTCACATCAGAAGCATACATCAAAGTACGGTTTTTCGTTATAAACCCCCTCACTGTTGTTTCACCATCCGTATTAGTAAATAACGCATCTAAAACTAAACCAAATTTAATAATATTTAATGTTGCCAATTCTTTAGTTAAAGTTTCACAGATCAATGATTTTGCCTCGGTTACAAAATTTTCTAAATCTAGTTGCACATTATTTATTTTGTTATGTATTACCGTGCGTCCGGGAAAAGCAGTTGTGCGTAAGTGTCTGGTTCCTCCTTGTTCTGTTTCTATATCCAAATCCATCTCCGTGTCTAAATCTGTATCAGTGTCCGTTTCTTCTTCTTCTGGTTCCGCAACAGTTCCTCTTCTAAGTCCTGACGGTCCAGCACCTCCAAATTGGATCACGCTGGGTCGTCCCTGCTGCATTTGTTGCAAATAACTCTCCCAGTTGTCGAGCCGTTGATTAAATTCATCCAAAATGTCATCAATCCAGTCCATGTCCATTTCGTTAGCCGTTTCACTCGCCGGGTCTTCCATATGTAGTTCTTGATGGATTTGAAGAATCACTTCATCTGGGAAAAATTCCCCACAAATATGGCAAAGAAGCATTTTAACACTTTTTACCACTAGCGTCTTTAGATGTTAACTCCACAAAAGTTTACCAAAGAATGAGAGACGCTCTTGACCGACCTCCTTTTATAGCGGGTGGTGGGGGGTGATCTTTGGGAAAGACCCGTTCTGCGCATGCGCAGAACAAATCTGCACATGCGCAGAACAAAATGTATTATATTTATTTAAAATTTGCTATTTAGGACAAATATATAGGTCAAGGCCACCTTAAATCTGGTAAAAAAGAGGGAACACTGGATAAGAGATGGTAGTAAGATCAACTTTCTAACAAATACTTTCAATAATATGTCAACTGGTTCAAAAGTTAAATATTTTTATTATTTACTGCCCAACTTGTTCAAAATTAAAACTTTTAAATATATTTGTTTGAACAAATGCTTTTGGCACACTTACCACACGCCAAAACTCAAAAAATGTACAGAATTAAGACTGATCTCGCGGGGAAATACTAATGTGCTACCTAACATTGGTTATCTGACTCGAATAAGAATTGGTGATATATAACATATTGAAAAAAAATTTTATGTTGTATAAATCACCAATACTATGCGATTCAGATAACCAGTGTGAGGTGGCTACATAGTATTTCCCCGAGAGATCAGCTTAAATCCTGTACTTTATATGAGTCTTAGCGTGTAGGAAGTGTGGCAAAAGCATTTGACCAAAATAAAATATATTTAAAATTTTAACCTTAAACAAACTAGGTAGTATAAAAATAAAAGATATTTCCTAACCATTGACAACCTGTTAACATATTGCAGTATTAAAGTATTTGCTATTGAGTCAATCTTACCATCACCTCCGATCCAGCGTTCCCTCTTTCTTACCAAATGAGACTGAGGCTTGACTACCCGTATATATGACGTTTCCCCCTCCACTAATGCTTTCCCCCACCACAATCAATTCTCAAAAGTGGGTCAAGGCCATCGGAAATTATTATTTTGAGCGGGGGATAGAGCATCTGCTGCTCTATCCCCCACTCATATTTTTTTTTCTTTTTTTACAGTTTTATAATTTTTTTGATTTTTGTAAAATGCTAAACAAAAAAAAATATTTACAAAGGTGAAAATTCATCACTGCTATCCTCGTCATCACTGGTGTCCAAAAATAATCTTCTACTACAAAATATAAGTCTTTTACACAGCAACATTCTGTCCAATATTGCTCCAACTTGAGGGGTGTTCTGATCTTTATTTCAAGAGGGTGAAGGAATAATTTTTTTCCCTCTCTGTTCTGCAAAACCTCAATCAAGTCAAAGTTCAAGTCCTACTTTAACACTTGGTTGGGAGAATTACATTAGTTTAATACTTATTTCTACCGTTACACTTGCTCCATTCTCAAAAAGATATAAATAATATAATCCTGGATACTGTTTTTTTTTTCATGTCCTGCATGTTCCTTAATAAAGTCAAAAGCCAATCTTTTTGAATATTCATTATGAAACACTTCTCTCACACAAACAAGAATTTTTTCTTCCAGAAACTTCAATTGAATTGATGATAGTTTGCTTACATCATCCTTGTCTATCAGGGGTAGCTTGTAGGTGAAGGTATTTGGCGGTAGTTTTTGCTTTCTATCAAGTAAACAACAAAATTTTTTATACAATTTCCGCTCATTGTCTGTAATACTATTAATACCAAGCAGATTATAGTACAAAGGATCATAAGGTATACGACAAGACATTTTTAGAACCAGTCGGCACGAGAGCTGGAGCTAAAATGAGAAGTGCATGCAACCCGGCCGCCTTATATCCCCACCGGGTGACCACGCCCAAGGTGCCCTAAAATATATATGTATATTTAAGGTAGCACTAAAACGGTGCTACCAATATTTTAAATAGTTAATTACAAATATTTTTTCCATCCTTAAAATTTCACAGTTTAAAACTTGTCAGAGACCAACAAACTGAAACAAATTTAATACTTTTAAATATATTTGTTTCATCACATGCTTTTTGACACACTTACTACATGGTAACACTCAAAAAATTTACAGAATTAAGACTATTTCCACGGAAAAAATACTAAAGTGTTACCTGCATATTCAATTTAGCTTAAAAATAATATAGAATTAATACCAGCATAAAAAATTTCAAAATTCAGATCTTTAAAAATTTTATATTTAAGGTAGCACTAAAACGGTGCTACCTATATTATAAATAATTACAAATATTTTTTTTCAATCCTTACAATTTCACAGTTTAAAACTCGTCAGAGACCAACAAACTGAAAAACAAAATTTTATTTTGTAACATAATTATTACTAAAATACATACATGATACCACTGTGCTAAATATTACCTTTATACTTATGCTACATCTGAAGCGGTGGAACATCCATGTCAACCCATTGGCAGCCCAAGAGAGAATGAGATGAGTCAAACATGCTTCAGCGGCACCTCAATGGTAGACTGGTGGGGGGAGCAGTATGCCACTACTATTTTAACTTGTCATAGGAGTAACAATTTCATACTACTAGCTTGGCACCTCCACCCCCCCCCCCGGCGCAGTTTTCGTCCGGAGCAAAAAAAATTTTGGTCAAGGTCAAAATCCAAAAAAAAAAAAATTTCGGGGGGGGGCGCAGTTTTCGTCCGGAGCAAAAATTTTTGGTCAAGGTCAAAATCCCAAAAAAAAAAAAATTTCGGGGGGGGCGCAGTTTTCGTCCGGAGCAAAAAATTTTTGGTCAAGGTCAAAATCCCAAAAAAAAAATTTCGGGGGGGGGCGCAGTTTTCGTCCGGAGCAAAAAATTTTTGGTCAAGGTCAAAATCCCAAAAAAAAAAATTCGGGGGGGGGGGCTCACTTGCCGTCCGGGGCTCGGGGGGGGGGGGTCACCTACCCCTAGGACTTTAACTCTTGGATACCTGCTACCCTTACTCATGTGTCAACATAAAATACTATTTTGTTCCACCACAGTGTGGACAGCCAACACTTAGTCGCATCTCGCTCTAAGTCCTGAGGAGTCCTCAGAACTCAGGCAAAAATCCGCCTAAGTCATGGCTGACCTACATATCGTGTGGAACAAAATATTTTTTTTATTCACACACAATTATGGGTCAAGGTCATCCAAAAGTTAAAAAAGAAATCCCCCCGATGCCTAAGACCGCCGGCGGTCAGAGGCATCGGGGGGATCTCAACATTTAGGGGGAGGTGATTTAATAAAAATTATTTATTTAATTTTGAGTTTCCTTAAGGGAAACATGCTACAATAATTTGGAAGAGGCCATGCTAACCATGACCGAAGATCCCGTCTTAACCCGTAGGTACTGACTTTTGCCTAGCACACCGGTCAGTGTCAGGATCCGACGCCTCGTGCTAAAGGATGCCAACCACCCATCTAGAGTGATGAGGTCCAGTAGCGCCCCTGACCGAAAGAGGCCTAAGGGTGGATCCCCAGGGGCCTACCCCCGGGCTCGTTAGGCGCCATGCTATTGTTGGTAACAAATAATTCTTGAGGTTCTGAACCTCGAAAAATTTTTATTTTACAGAGACTGTTAAGTCTCAAAAGCCTAACACTTAAGCTGCCAATTTACGGAGGAGTACCTCCAAGATGCGAATTTAGAAAAATTTCTACTTGGGGACAACCTGAGAAGATTAGTACAAAGAAATATTTTTCAACACACAACACTTAGACTAAATAAATCCAACACCAAGACCTAGCAGAAGCAGCAAGCGCAAAATAAAATATTTCTTAACACTACACATGCCATGCCTTAGACTAAAAGAATTCCCAATATAATGCGGCGCCAACATTACATTGCGAATCCTGTAGGGCAGAGCTTCAACCACTCAGCTGAAGTGTTTGAAACCAACTGCGAGGAAGCAAAGCCTCAGAGAACCGAAGCTGAGCCGGTCAGGAGTGGGGGAACCGGATCTGGTTACGTAAACAGCCAGACCTCAACACGTACTTGTTTGCGGCATTGGACAATCTCCAAGAGCCACACCTGAATACATTACTAACCGGATCTCATTATACAACACGTGTCAAGGTATGGCAACGCCTCGGGCTATGCCACCTCCTCCTCCCTCGGGGGGGGGGGGGGGCCTCACTTCTCGTCCGGAGCCGGGGGGGGGGTCTTGGGACTTAGAATATTTTCAGTCCAAGTCAGGTGTACTATAGAATAATATTTTAGCTTGCCGGATTCAGCACAGCCGGCAGAGACGGTTACATAATGCTTATATAACAGACTGGTTTCTTGGCAAACTGGCTAAATGTAGCTCAACAGAAGGTAAGTCAGTTTATTGCAAGCCAACAAACACGCCACACCTCGCCGCCGCGGGACTTTTCTGTGAGTAAATTATTATTTTTCCTTCTTATTAAACTTAGCAAAACAGAACCTAGCCTGTTTTGCACAAAATTAATTTTTGTTACACTGCTACAATTACGTTTACTTAACAAATTATTTTCCACTCATTATTTAATATTTTATTCCTTACTTGTTAAGACTTAGAAACTGAAATGTTGGAAGACTGTTTGATACAAAATTAATTTTTATTTAGCTATACAGGTCTCCTAATATTTTCATACACTTGTATTTTGCAGGTGTGGCTAAATATTTTTCGCTCACAATTTAATTTTATTCCACACAAGTGGATTTTGAACTTTACTACAAAACTGATCCATACCCGTCTCCTACAAAATTATTTTTCATTTGGCTCTACCTCTTTTAGTCTTACATTAAATATTTCTTGGAGTTAAATTTTACACAAGTCTCTCGGTTAATTTTTCTGCACAGTACATGTTACTCCTTGGACAGTTCCCAGCAAACTGTTTCTACACTTGTCAACAACAGTCTGCATTACCCCCTCCACTACTCATTCCCCCACTATAGCCCTGTTCCCCCACTACTTCCAGCTAAGGTACAACACTGGACTAAGTGTTTCAGTTTTATCCAAACCTTACTGTGGGACACATCTATGGCTGAAACTTTGCGAGAAAAATTATTAAGAGTAAAATTTTTTGCTGGCCAAGCAAAATAATTCTGTTAAGGTGTCCAAGACTTCCACTTTAACAAAAATGAAACGTTGCTTCAAAAATAATCCAAAATTTTACTCAAGGGACACAAATATCACTATGGATGATAAAATGTTTCAGAAACTTTTAGACGAGCTAACTTTTGCCAGTAAGGTTACGTTGGTGACTCCAATTCCCGACCAAGTTCCAACATCACCTGAGAAAGAATAAAAAATAAATATTTCTCAGGAAATATTTCCAATCCGAGTTACGGAGGTCCGGTAAAGGACCGGCTGGGACGAGTTGTTTGTAAAAAAATAAATTTTTCTTCCTTCTGACCACTTTACCCCCACCACCTCCTTATCCCCACCACTGGGCCGGGTACCTGGGGAACCGCCTGCACCCAAGTCAGTACGTCTTCGGACGCGGTGCTGTTCGGATCGCGTGTCGTTTGTCGCAATGTCGGGTGTTTGAAGAAATTATTCTTCGGCTCTAAGTCTCT
The DNA here is from genome assembly GCA_030545055.2 of Neoaliturus tenellus. NCBI lineage: Eukaryota > Metazoa > Arthropoda > Insecta > Hemiptera > Cicadellidae > Neoaliturus > Neoaliturus tenellus. The sequence continues at coordinate 16,563,265 of CM061536.1, read as the reverse complement.
CGGTGGGTAAGTAAAATATAAAAAATTATTTTTTTTTTCAAGTGGGGCTGCTGGGACGGGTCAATGACCCCTGACGGATATATTAGGTCAAGAGTTTGATCGCTAGGGAATAAAAAAAATTATTTTTTGCACTTTTGTGATTCCTCGAGAAATTTCAATTTCTCAACAAAATTTGAGGAATCGCAAAGGTGTAAAAAAATTTTTTTTGTACTCTTGCGTGACCTTGACCTAATTAACGTCAGTGACGTCATCATGATGACGTCAGCGGTAATGACGTCACCATGACGTCATGGGTGTGACGTCATGTGTCGTCATTATGACGTCATTGGTGGCGTCATTAGTGACGTCATTGATGACGTCATCACTGCTGACGTCATCGTGATGACGTCACGTCCCAGACCCTACAATTTTACACTACTCACCATTCTTGCAATTTAACGTTAATGTATGAATAATCCCAAGATTTACTGCTTCATCCTTAGAAATGGGATTCGCAATGTTGCACAAACGTTTCCCTCTTAGATCATAGTTTCCATCTCTAGTCAATTGAAAACCTTCACCAGGTGGACCCCTCCAAACCTCTCGGGCCAAAGAGCTTTCATGACGACCGAACTTGTCAACACTCATGTTTAGACTGAACCCTTAAGCTATGTATCCTCTACTTTTTAATTCTTCAGTTAAGGCAATCATTTCGTTATCCAGCCCGTTATGTCCAGCCTGAATAGATTCATATAATAACCGCATTCTGTCAACGAGCTTATTCACATTATTATAATATATGATGTTTGTATCATAGGCAGATTTCATAGACATCCCTTTACCTTTAGCTTTCGAAGGTTTTCCTCTAATATTAGAAAATAGCTTTGCAATTACATCCTTGTACATATCTGATTTATTTCTATGAATAGGTGCATTAGGAGAATAACCTTTTCTATGGGAATTAGTTAACAAACATATATTTTTAAAATTATTTAAATCCCTCTTGGAATATTTATGGGGAGATGACTTAAAGATCAACTCAAACAGTCCAGCGGTGCCTTTAAAAGTTTGATCTTTTACTTTAATATTATCTTTGTCATCCACCTCTATCACACTATCTCCCATTCGAAGACCATCTCTATCCATGCGAGCTCCATATACATGGTATCTTGACGGTTTCCTTGCCCCATGTAGCATTTTTAAAATATATTTTCGTGAAAGAGGTCCTTTGTTCCCAATTTCTTTACTTAAAATGCTGATATTTGTAGGGGAATCTGCTTCTTGTAAACTGCCTACATCTTGAGTTTCTACATCTGATTTACTGCTTGCTTCATCTTCATCTTCATCCTCTTTTTCCAATGAATGCGTTGACCTACTAAATAATTCCGAATCGATCTCTGAGTTGTCGGTTTCTGAAGATGAGTTTGCTTTAATTACTGGTTTTTCTGTTTCTATTTCTTCTTGATCCGTAAATTTAGATTTGTTAATTTTTTCATTTATTTTATTCAGAGGATCTACAATGGGTTTGAATGTTTCCTCTAAATATTTATTTCTAGCCACTAATCCTTCTTTTAGTAACAGGTGTTTCTTCCGTATAGAGTCACTGAGAACTTTTATTTCACTAAGCAACTCCTCCTGATTTGGCATTATTAGTTTCGAGTGTTCTCTACAACGTCACAATAAATACTGAAGATTATACATTTAGATGTTAATGTAATAAGACAAATTTATCGAAACCTAATCTATAACGACCGTTATTCATAGCCCTCTCTTTATCCACAACTAAAAATCCAAACTTTTCTTTCCATGCTCTCCCACACAATTCTCTAAACTTTTCAAATGTCATATCAGCACCAACGTGGTCGTTGTATATGTGTTTGAGATTTTTTTCATCCTGTTTGAAAACTATTAAGAAGTTAACATTGTCCCTAATTAACTGTTTTGGGATTTTACTGTATGTCTGACCAATGTAAATAGAGTCGATATGATTATGCCTTCCCATAGAAAAGTATGTTCTTATTCGGTCATGATTTTCAGAAGAAACATCGTCAAAAATAAAAATTGAATACGGCTCGGCATTGTTGGGCTCTATGATCTCACTACTTGCATCAAATTTATACAATGAGACATCGGGCACATCATTCATAATCTTTTCCAATAACAGATATTTTGGTTGATTGAGAGACTTGGAAAAAGTTAAAACTTAAACCGTTTGGCTTTGTTATTAAATTGAAAACAACGTTGGTTTTCCCACAGTTTGAAGGTCCACTAATAATACATCTCATTGTGTTGGGCAATAAAGTGCCATGCTTACTTACTTCCTTATCAAAGATATCCGGTGTCAAACAATCAATGTCATTGACGTCAAGTCTATCCTTTTGACAGATTACTTCCATGATGTTAGTTATACTTGAGCAGTCTATCCGAATGCTGCGACCTTACTGGTTTTTCCATTTCAAAGTAAGTCCTTTTGATCTATCCAAGTATCTTCGGTCTTATCAAATCCCAACCATCTCACTAAAAGCTTATTACCTCTTTTCCTTAAAATCTTCTCAACCAAATAAACACTACCAGTTTTAGATTTTAACAATTCGTGGCCATAAAATCCCCCCTGCAATATTTCTCCTTTACTATCCTTTAAAATGTATGTTTCTGGAAAGGTTGGTTGCACTCGATGCACTGTGAAAACTTCATTTGTCCAATTGGGTAGGTATCCTTTGGTGAATATCTGTTTATATTTACTTATTCTCACATGGTCTCCAATGGAAAATTTAAGAGGAGGCTTCTTATCTAACCGCGGCGTAGTATTTTCCTTTATGCGTTTCAAAACTAAAGATTCATTTTTTTTGTTCACCTGATTTGGTTTCATACCTATAGTACGATGTTTTGTATTGTTGTAATCTTTGATTAGAGTTGAAAGAATATCAAACCACACATAACTTCCTCTTTCTGAAAATTTCTTGTACATCAATGTTTTCAATGTGCGATTGAAACGTTCTACAATGGAGGCTTTCTTTTCACTAAAAGTAGAATAGTGATTTATTTTATTTTTCTTCATCAGATCAGAAAAATCTTTGTTAAAACATTCTTTGCCGTCGTCTGTCTGTAGATGCTTTATACGTTTTCCTATTGCTTGCAGTACCTTTCTCATAGCTTCAGTAACCGAAGGCCCATTTTTATTTTTAAGGGGAATAGCACTGGCAACCTTTGTAAAACAGTCAATAACTGTTAAAATGTATTTGAAACCTTTGTTTATTCTACTGTATGGTTTCATTTCTACAAGGTCAGCTTGATATAAGTCATTAATACCCTTCACGACCGTTGATCTTCTGGGAAAATTTCTTCGAACTGGTTTGTGAAGTTCTTCAACCATAATTTTTCTCTCTTCCATTGGTCTGCTTCATTCTTCGTCCATTATACAACTGAACGATAATTGTAATTTATTCAATTATACTTGTATGAATTTAAAAAGTCAAATTGATATAAAAAAGATGAGTTCAAGGTCATCCAATTCAAGTTTTAAAAAACTTTACAGTTTTAAGTCAAATTGATATAAAAACATGAGTTCAAGGTCATTCAATTTAAGTTTTAAAAAACTTTACAGTTTTACAGTTATTCTTTACAGTACAATACAGATTTTGTGGATGTCCGTTTCTTTTTTGAATGTCTTATTCAATCCATTTCTGTTAATGAATAGTGCCCATAAGGGAGTGTGTGGATCTTATTTTGAAGGATCACACGCTTGTCGTCCCTGGCTGACAATGACTTCTTTTTTACTGTCATACTGTACAAATTATGCTTAAAACTCCGGATGGTGTTGAAAGTTGCATTGTACTCAGCTCCTCTAAATAAAAAATTATAGTAATGTTCGAATCTCATGTTCTTCATTATATAATTTTTTTTAATTCCTTTTGCCTTTTTAATGATTCCGGCTTCGTTTTCATCCGCCGTGTCATTTTCTGTTCTGCCTGTAAACATCCTTAGGGCATACATCTTTGACATAAGTGCTACAATTTCTTCTAGGGGCACACCAGAAGTTTCATCTTTAAACTTTCCTATCACCTTTTTGTTCACGCAGTTGTCATAGGTTGGATGGTCAATGGGGTAGTCTGAGAAGTCAAAGGAATTCCTGTGAGGAAACACTCTGAGGTCTTCATACATGTCGAGTGTCTTGATCCAGTAGACGATCCCATCAGTGTCCATGTAGCATATTCCAATTTTATCCCGTCCGTAGTAGGAAACCATCTTGTTGTAATGGAAGTCATACATATGGGTCTTTGAAATGTCGAGTATACACATTCCTACATAAAGAGGTCGATCCATGACAACATTGGTTTTGTCCATGCAGACTGCTACAAGATTTTCATTAATTACAATAGAAGTTTTGAAGTTAGGCTTTTGAACTAATTTTAACATTTTCTTTTTGTCAGAGACCAGTTTAAGATTCATGTGATTCCTTTTGTTTTCGAGACATTTTCCATAAACTGCGTTATTCATCAGTTTATAAAATTCTTTATGGAAATTTGATGTTGCAGCAGCTCTTCTTGCAGTATTAGAATCAATATATTGTTTCAACCAAGTCTTTTGTGTAAATTGAAGTACCCGATTAATTCTAACAATTTTTATGCCCAGTTCAATCGCTTGTTGCACAATCCAGTAATGTGCTATCTAGTTAGTTTTATTTTCAAGCGTTGTCATCAACTTGGGATGTTTGCTTCCTGGAGGAATCTCGGTCCTTGGTAGGAGAGGAAGATCATAATGATGGTCGTGAAGATTTTGTGGGTACTCGAAGTCAAAGTCCAAAATGTATCCAATATCATTGAACTTTGGGATGTTTACGATGTCTCCTAATACAGTAGGTTCTACCCAGCAAAAACCACCGTAAGGCAATGGCATAGACATGGCATAACCATATAGGTTATTGGCGTCAAAGTAGCCTAGATATACTGAATCTTCTCTTGGATTATAATTTGGAAGATGTTTGTTATTAGCTTTGACATAACGTGTAACTGATTGTGTTAGCCCTCCTCGAACACCATCTTCAATCATGAGAACCATGTCAATGTCCGTCAAAAGTTGGAGTTCACATTTAGTTTCTTTCATCATTGCCTGCCATGCTAATCCCGGAGAGGTGAAATAATAAAAACAGTCGAGTCCATAAGCTTTCAAACAGGAATTTCTAAACTCCTCCATTACATCACAAAGGAGAGTTACATCAAGTTTCACATAAAAATCACTGTAATCTCCGAGCGTAGACATGTTAAGTTCTGTCCATACCTTAACAGCATGATCATAATCCTCCGGATCTACTGGTGATTCATTGAGTTTACTATAAAACATTTCTGGTGGAGCTAGTTCAGTCTCGTCAAATCGGGCAATGGAGTCTATGTAGTCGTAGGGAAATACTCCTTTCCTTAATACAAGCTCCAACTTATCTTCTGAAACAAGTTTCCTCGTTTCTATCAAGTCTCCTCTTTCCAAATTCTTTGAAAGTGTCATCAAACTGAAAGGCATAAATCTTAATGAATCTATGAACCTTAATTTTATATTTTTTACTTTCTTTGAAAAGCTGATAAATTTTTCTGTAGTTTGTGCCAATACATCTATTTGACCTTGGTCTCGACCGAGCTCAGGGATAATAAAGTGAGCGTCGTATCCACTTAGGTTGTGTAATACAACAGGTACAAAATTTGGGAGTTTGAAATTGATGTTGCAGGCGTTGCAGGCAGCTCCTCTATAAGCGCCTGTCAAATGATCATGGTCATGAACCTTGATGTTATCTTCAGTAAACTCCTTTTTGCACAAGTAACAAACGTTCTCCATTAAATGACACAGTTCTTGAAGTGGGTTCAGAGTTTCCATTGGAACGATGTGGCTATAGAGGGTGGATACCTTTTCAGCAATATTGTACAGATCGTCAACAAATCGTTTTGCAGCTTCCTCTCCCCGGTAAAGTTTTGGCGATGTTGGAATACCATAGTGCTGGAGATGTTCTTCGGAAAGTGTCGATTTTACCAAAAGACAATAGCTGTTTGGTTCATGTCTTTGATATTTTCCACTGTCGGGTGCATCAGGATCTATATTTTCTACTGGTATCAACGAAGATTCAAAATCTGCGTATATGACTATTGGTATTCGATATTGGTGATGTATGTTCTTAAACTTCAGAACGGAATTTCTCGTGGTAGGCAGGATAACCTTTACTGCCGCATGATCTCCACAAAGCTTAGAGTGTTCCGTCAGCCAACGATGATCTCCTCTAATAAAAGCGATATTTTTAAAACAGAAACATCTTTTACAAACTGTTATTTGACTGTTCCTTTTGGTAAGTTGTTTGTGAATCAGTTTATTAAAATCTTTCATATACACATAATGTGAAACTTCACCATCTGTTAGTAGCAATAAATCTGTAGGATCTGCAAGTTCCCGAGTCACTACTTTCAAAGGGTAGACATTGTTTCTACTGTCGAGTCTAAAAACATTAATAGATACACCTGGATTGCGTTTTTCAAAACGTGCTATCTCGGCCAATGACACTGGGTAGCTTAGCCCATTAAAATTATACCTACAGATTAGTTCTTGATACCTTCTATTTGGTCGTTCCGGATGTTTGGCACCTTCATTCACTAGATGTTTTGCTAACATAGAATATCTGAAGCATTCATTGTCATTGTTTTGAACATTGATGCATGACAAAGTATTTTTTATCTTTGCTGGCAGTGGAATATAACTGCTGCCACGATCTCCGTATCCACGTTTATGAACGCGTAAATCCAGACTGTTAATGTTGAGCAAGGACCATCCAGATCCTCGAGCTTCATGTTCCGTTATTTTGAGTAACAGTTCCTGCAAACATTCCTCAATAATTTCATCAATATTTGAGGTCACCATGATACTGCAGTTTCTAGAGAGAAACCCTCTGTTGGACAGTTCTCCTTCAACGTTATTAAAAGTTGTATCCAATAGCAATCCAAATTTTATGAAATTCAATCGGTGGAGTTCATAATTTAGTTTTTCAACAATGACATCTTTTACAAGAGTCAGGAAATGTTGTAGTTCAAGCGAATTGGTATTGTTTATTCTATAATGTCGGACAACAGCTCTCTCAAATGCTTCCACTAAAACTTCAACTCCCAACGTAGAATCTTGACTCGGAGTTCCTGTAGTCGAAGGTTGAGACGATTCATCAGCAGAATCCATCACATCTTCCCTTGGGGGTGCAGCTTCACTCGGTGTTCCTGTAGTCGAAGGTTGAGACGATTCATCAATAGGATCCACCACATCTTCTCTTGGGGGTGCATATGCGATGACACTTGGCCTGTTCTGCTCCGTAGAATTTTCGGCAAGGAAGCGCACAAAATCCGGATGGTCTTCACAGTCGGGCGGTGTATTTTCCGTAGCATTATGATAAATTTCACAATGCAATACATACAAATCTTCGTTAGAGAAATCTTCATTACAACGATGGCAGTAATACATCGTAGTTGAATTGCTGTTCCATGCGCTGTATGCAGTTCCAGAAGTAGGAATGAGAACCAATGCTTGAATTTTCTACTTATATATCAAATGCTTACCTCAGCACTAAATTCCTATTGGTTCATTTTTTGCTGACATCAGCACCTTTAATCTCATTGGCTCATCAAATTAACCTGTGAACATGAATGTATTTTAAAATCATTATTGCACGAACCTTTCTAGCGACAACATCGTAATGGAGCAGCCTGTACAGGTCCCTGAAATATCCTCTACTACACCACCTTTTCAAATATTGCCTACGAGGAGGCAAGTCACCGGTGAAAATCAACCCATACAAGTTCATTCTGTAACAAGCAGAACTAGTATAACATCAAGAGAAGTGATCGCTGCGTTGGAAAGATTAGTGGGAGCAGATTATTTGTCCGATGAAGATGCCAACGCAGAGTAGTTACGCTCCATAAGGGTTTACTGTGTAAAACCTATACAAAACAGCCGTTTTCACGGCTACCAATTTTTCACTCGTTTGTAGCAGCAGCTTGTAGCAAATATAAAATTAAATAAAAATACAAAATACGTTAGCTCTGCAAAGTCTTTAAACGATTGAGTGTAATGGTGGCCTTTAGAAAGGCCGTTTTGAAGTAGACTAAAAGTCTAACTATCGCTTAAGTATGTGACACCATCATCATCCTCATCATCGCTGCAACCGTCAAATAGTCTCCGTCTGGCATCAGGAGCATCAGGTAGAACAGGGGTCGTGTCTCCCTCGCCATCTTCGATCGGAAGGAAATTTTCAATGCTGTCGGCTTCGGACTCTGTGACATGGTAAGCAACGGTCAAATCACTGAATTCATCAATGTCCGATGCGAAAGATGATGTTTCAGCTTCATCGAAGTTGCTGAAAACTTCCATGTCAACATGAGGATCGTCGTCTGGCATAGCAATTACTTCCTCAACGACCACACCAAACTCTTCATATAGCACATCTTCCATCGTGTCTTGCAGTCGCTTCCAGGTGGGAGGCATGTCAAGTGGTGCCATGGTGAGTGGGATGAGAATGAAAATGGACCACAACATGCGCTTAAGTGCGACCCAACGTACCGTACAGAATATTCTGGTAGCTTCTTAAATCGCATACCATTTTATTTTGCTGACCTACTCAAATAACTAATGTTTGGTGTGAGCAAATATCTCTCAATAGAACCATACATTGGGAAACAGAACACAGAAACTTAAAAAAAAGTGGTTATTAATGTTAGTTTGTTTTGAGTTCGTTAAATCTTTTAATTCAATATAATAATGTTTTTTGTTGGTCGAAGACTAAAAGAGGTGGCACTGATAGTGTCAAAACGAGTGAATGTTGGTTTGAGGAAATATTTCTCAATAAAACAATTCATTGGGAAACAGAACACAGAAACTTAAAAAATAAGTCATGAATGTTAGTTTGTTTTGGGCTCGTTAAATCTTTTAATTTAATATCATAATATACTTTGTTGGTCAAAGACTAAAAGAGGCTGCACTGTTAGTGTCAAAACAAGAAATGGTGGTTATAGTGTCGAAACGACAAATATAAAATTAAATAAAAATACAATATAAGTTAGCTCAGCAAAGTCTTTAAACGATTGAGTGTAATGGTGGCCTTGAAAAAGGCCGTTTGTGTCCGCCCTCAGATGTTGTGTGAGGTGGTGCCGTCGGTCCGCAGACTGTGCCCTTACGGGCATTTGATGATGACGATGACCCGGCCGCTGATCTTAAGTAGGCGCCGAAGGTCTTTCAGCACCGCGGACTTTAGAGGCATGTCATCCTCCAGAGGAGTTGGCGGGACCCACACCCCAGGTTCCAACAGCCGGAGCCGGACTGTCTTCCCGCGGGGGTTGGCCGCGATGCTGTCCAGGTCCTTGGCGACCAGAGCGATGTCCGATCGGTCCCGGACTTCTCTTTGCAGGTTGGCCCGCTGGTTCCATGGCCATTCTGCGATGTGGTGGCTCCTCGCCGTCTGGTGGTGGACGATCTCGTAGGCCATGTTCAGCTCATGCATTTTCATTTGAATGGTACGCTTAAGTGCGACCCAACGTACCGTACAGAATACACTGGTAGCTTCTTAAATCGCATAAGCTATGCTGATTCATCATTTTATTTTGCTGACCTAATCAAACAACTAATATTTGGTTTGGGCAAATATTTCTTAATAAAAAAATCATTGGGAAACAGAACACAGAAAGTTATTTTATAAGTTCCTTAAAAAGAAGTTATAAATGTTAGTTTGTTTGGGAGCTCGTTAAATCTTTTAATTTAATATCATAATGTACTTTGTTAGTCAGTCTAAAAGAGGCTGCACTTATAGCTGCAAAACGAGTGAATGAAATGGTGGCTTTGAGAAAGGCCGTTTAGGACCAGCTCCTCCAGCTTAGTCGGACTCCCACATCGGCGTTGCTTTTCGTCCCTCTGTCTTCGGTACATTCTTTTTAAACATTAAATATGACCCAGTCTTGGGTATTGGCATCATGAATTTAGGCAGTCTTACCTTTATAATTTTATGTTCATCTAGAAAGATGACCATTCTAGGCTCTTTGGTCTGTTGCAGAAGTTTATACTTCTTCGACACCTTCAGTCTTTCAAATTTTGTACCCTCAGCGAATGGTTCCAAGTCGAAACTTGCTTTGGGTCTTGCCGCTCGGTTGTGTGTGGAGCACAAATCCTCGCCCAGCCTGCAGTACTTGCCACACGCCTCGCCCTTCTTCGCTCCTCTCTTCAACTCGTAGGTACACCGTGGAGCGTTCTTCACCCTGGGCGTCAACCGTATTTTCGGTGTACCGGAGGTCGAACTTCCCGTCGAAAGCTTGGGGTCAGTCCTTCTGATGTAGTCCCTGGTCTCTTCGTCTGACGACTCCGAGAGGTCGGGACCAAAGTTCAGCGGACGTGCGATGTACTTCGGGGCGCTCGATGTGGGAGCCTCGTCTGCCGGATCGAAGATGGACTTCTTTGGCAGGATTGCTTGCACAGCTGCAGTAGTCTCTGAAGGGTCCATGTCTCCTGGCTTCAGTGGAATCAAGAGCGAATGGAAAATACCCTAAGGTACAACACCAACGTACCGTATAGGAAACAGGGATAGTTAAGTTGATGAAATACTTGTAATTTTCTTTACTCAAACCTTTAGCGCATTTAAAATAAACTATGTTGACCGAAAAATTAATGAAATTTACGGTCAAAATACATTACTTTGAGCCGGTATCTACTTGGCGTTGTAATTATTAACACATGAGGTGCTGCATTAAAATAGTAACGTAGCTACTGCATGAGTGCACAAACGACTTGAAAATTTGGTGGCCTTTAGAAAGGCCGTTTTGTCCAGGGTGGAAACTAGATCCAGTAGGCGAATCCCTTCGGATAGCGAGGGTCCTGGCCTGGCTCGTCCTTCTTCAGGAACCTCGTAGAAGTGCTGGGCCACTCCATTGATCTCGGCAGCTGGACCCTCAACGTCTGCGTCGAATCCCTCACGAAAACCAGTCGACCTGATGTCTCGGTGTACAGCACTTCGTAGAGGCCTGGTTCGAGACGCCACAGCCGGTGAATTGGAGGTGTGGAGGAGCTGAACCGAGCCAGTGGAGCTGCAAACCTCCGTTCCAACCTTGCCAGCTTCTTCTGCGGAGTCGTTGACAGTATTTCGGCCCAGGTGTCTTGGATAGGCGTGACGAGCTCCCACTGTCGAGTCATCTCAGCCAGAATCTCCTCCACGGGCGGCAAGTCTGCCCAAGTCACCCGCTTCTTGTGGACCGCGCCGTCAAAATTGTCGCTGGCCCTCTTCAGGATCGGGCGAGGAGCAGAGGTCGTTCCAGTCTGGTCCATCTTGGCTCTTCAGCGGTGCAGGAACAAGTGAAGGGAGCTCGACAAGCTCTCGGGTTTTGTCAACTCGCTCTGGCTTCCTATTGGTGCGCATGAATTACACTTACTCAGCATTTTTTCCGTGGCCTTTAGAAAGGCCGTTTCAAATGTCGGGAGGAACGGGAACCAAATACATTAGCCCAAAAGTTTTAATCGTTTAGGCCAGAACATGTTTAGCCCGATGAAAGTTCTAAAACAGTATTCTGTACGGTACGTAGCTAGGGGAAAGAATCGAGTGATTTTGACCGTGATGTTTAAACTTTTTCCGCCAATCTTTATAGAACATGGTCGGACATTGTTAGGGGAATAAAATAAAGTAGTTTGACCACGACGATTAAATATTTTCCGCAAAATATTTTGTGTGGATGCGTGGTTGTAGTTAGCGCAGTAGAATAAAGTTATTTTGGTGACAAGGTTTGAAATATCTTGCCAGCTTCATCGAGTTCATTCATTCATTTTGACACAAATAATTTGCTTTGAGTACGGTAAGTAATGGAAATGGCCCTACAGCAGTGAAGTATCCCGCCAAAAGATCTCGTGACCGGTGAAATTTACAAAACCGATTTCTGTACGGTACGTAGTAAGGGGAACAAAATAAAGTTGTTTTGACCGCGAAGTTTAAAAGTTTTCCGTCAAACGTTATTTACTACGGTCGGGCATCGTCAGGGGAGCCAAATAAAGAAGTTTGACCGTGAGGTTTAAAAACTTTCCGCCAAAGGTTAAGGAGACACATCCCTTTGTGTCACTATGATGCATAACAAATTTCGGTACACTTTTGTTGACTGAAATCGGTGGTAGTTAGTTGATAAAAATATAATGTGTTTAGAGCTAAAGACTTAACATTATTAATCCAAAACTTTGTGTTTTAAGTCGGTAGCAATTAGGGGGCCGATAAAGCGGTTTGACCGAGACAATTAAAAGTTCTGGGCGAAAGTAAGTGAGTGAAGTGGCGTGATAAATAAGGAAAAAGAATTGAATTTTATATTCATTTTTGTATAATAATAATATATTGCACATCGAATAGTCCATTAGTTTTCGGATACGAATTAGTTCAGCGTTCGACTTGATTGCAAAACGATTAATATTGGTGGCCTTTAGAAAGGCCGTTTTGTGGTATCAATTAAATTAAACTGATATCCACTTAGCGGTGACTCGCTGGCTCAGTTGTCCATCCGTTGGCACCCCAATCTCCAATCTACAAGTACGTCTTCTTCGGACTCCGATGTGGAAGAGGTACGCCAGTGGGTAATGGCGTTTGCACGACGGTTCTCCCCAGAAGCAGCAAGGCCACTCTCTCTTCCGCATTGAAGTCCAGGAGACAATAAAGCCCGGGCTTGAGCTTCCACAGGCGGTGGGTCTTGACTCCCGGAAACGGTGATTTGGGCCGGCATCGTTCACCGGGCGTGATGGGTGAAATCAGCCTGCCTTCCGTTGTTGGGACGACCCCGGGAGCCGGAGCTGAAGTTGGTCCCGCCTGCAGAACATATTTCTCCGCGTAGTCTCTCTTCCCCCCAAGAATTTCTCGAAGAAGACTTTCGGCTCTCACGGCGTTGGAGGAGATGACAACCCGCTGAGGCAGAACTGGAGTGGATGACGCCGGCTTGGTCCTCGTTCGATTCCGCACCGGAGATTTGGGGTTTTTAGCGGGCAACTGAGCAACGGGGTCCCTCCGAGGCATAACCATCTTCTTGGGCCGAGTAGGTTTCCTCAGAAGCATCGGTGGAGTCTTCTCTGTGGCTGGCATCCTCGGGATCTGGCTGGTGTGATGAATAATTCCGCAGCGTGGCCGTGGGGTAGTCATAAACTCTAGCTCGCTTCTGATTGGCCCAGCCGCTGAGCCAATGAGAGACGTCGATTTCTCGCTGAGTCAGCGGAAAAGTTGTTAAACCAGGAGCTGCTCTCGCCACAGCATCACTCCGGATCGAGCCGTCACGGGACCATCCAAGAAGCAGCTCCGACCTCTCCGGCCGACTTTTGGGACTCGGCGGACACCATCGGAGACACCGGGCATTCGGCGTTGTCTTCGGAGAAGCGCATCCCTACGTGGTATACCGCCTCGGAGCCAAAGCCAAGCGTGCACCCAAGCAGGTCAACTCGCTTGCGCCGCTCGATGTCTACGGAGGTTGCCGTCGAGTCACCGGGGTTGAGCGCCGCCCCTGTACCGAGGAATGTCGCCGTGCCTGGGAAAGACTACTCCGTACGAGGGCGAGAAGTTTCGGAGCCGCTGTGAGACGTTCCCTGGGCGTCAAGATCAGTTTGATCACGGGACCGTTAGGTCCCTTCCCTCGTTTGCACTTGGCCTCTGCGCTTGCCTTCTTTACTGTCCTTTCTTTGCATGGCTTTTGCGTGGGTTCTTTCTTATATTTTTAGTAACTAACACTCAAGGGTACTTAAAATATGTTCCCTTACCTGATTCCTATCACACCCCCCAAAAACAAACATACCCGGGTGGTTCGCGCAGTGCGGTTTCTGCGGTCCCCCACACCTTGGTTCACTCGGTCGGCTGGCCTGCTCAGCTACGATGAACTGCCCCTATACTTGGCTGGTCGGCTGGCATGTCCGCTACAGTCAAGTTCCTTTTTTTTCTAAGTCCCAAATGACCTTGAACATGTTTGAACCTGCCCGGGGTAAAAATATTAGTTAAAGTCCGGGGAAACAAAATAATTATTAGTGGCGGACTAAATAATCTAAAGTGTCGGAGACTTACAGATGAAGCCCGCAGTAAAAATTTTGAGAGAAAGCCGAAACGGCCTTTCTAAAGGCCACGGTAGTAAACAGGATAAATCAAATAATTCAGAGAGAAAAGTGAAATGATGGTGTATAAAAGAATAATAAAACTGGTCAGAAATAAAAATAGAATATTTGCATCAAATAATAATAATTGTTAAGCGGGGTTTGTAGAGAAATAGAAAGGGGAAGAATGTTATTTATTGACCGGGTAGTTAAAACGGCCTCTGTGATTTGTTGAATCATAAAATCGGTTGAATAATTGTTCAATAATTATATTTTATGTAATAAACTATGTTTTGATAGAAAAGTGTAAGTCATTAACGAAGAAAGAGCATTAAAAAAAACCCTTGTAAAATAATTCCAATTGAACGAATTATGTTGAGATGTAGTCTTAAGCCATTAGCAATTACCGCCGTTTGCAAGTTAATGGGCGAAGGAATTAAGGCTTACTAGCCTGATCGGCGCAACACCCGGGGGGGTTGGGGGGGCGAAGCCCCCCCCAGCGCGCTTATCTTATCTTATCTAAGATCTAAGATAAGATAAGAGATAAGATAAGATAACAGATAAGATAAGAGATCAGATAACCTCCCAAGAGGGACCACCCACGTCAAAATTATAAAAACTTCGTTTTTGCTCGTTTTTCTTCGTTTTTTTTGCAAAAAAATTGTAAATTCATGTATATTATCATTTTAGACAATTATTTAACACTTTTTCATCATAAATAAACGTAAAATAAAATGAAAATTAGGCCTCTCTGGTCTCTGCTTTAAGTTCAATAGCGTATTAGTGACGTCACACCACCACGTCACACCCGTGACGTCACACACTCCACCTCGTCACCGTATGACGTCACACATACGTCATCACACGTCACAAATACGTAACCACTGATTAAAAACCGCTGAATTTGCGTTTGTCCTGAAACTCCCAAAATGCCTCTACTATCATACGTACATTCGTGACCGTTATAGTTGGTCGTCATCTATATTTATTTAATAGGCCTACGCTAAGGGGTTTTTTGTGTAGAGAACTACTCCTACAATTTGTAACCGATTTTCAAGTTTTTGGTATCGTTTAATATCGTTTGATCTGTAGTTGTTCCCACAAAAAACTGATGAGTATCGGACTGGACATAAAGGCGCTATCCACTATTTAAATCTCTAACTTTCCCACTAAAATAACATTGGGATTGAATAAAGCATTTTAAACATATGTTGATGTTCAGCTGTAAATACTTGTAGTTTTTGGTAGTTGCATATATTCACAATATTGGATTGGTCGGATGGCATTGATTTGGAACTAAAAGTAACATTTGTGTTGTATCAAAATAAATTGCTCTATTTCGAGCTACAGGTATACTATACCCCGTTCAAAATAAATAAGTCGAAAGCCAGAACTTTATTTCCCGCCACAAGGAAAATTCCCTCAACACCTTCCTCAATTCCCCGATTTTCTTCACAA
Organism: Neoaliturus tenellus; assembly: GCA_030545055.2. Lineage (NCBI taxonomy): Eukaryota > Metazoa > Arthropoda > Insecta > Hemiptera > Cicadellidae > Neoaliturus > Neoaliturus tenellus. Next base: position 16,547,740 of record CM061536.1, on the reverse strand, counting down.
CCGTATGTCATTTCAATATCGCCCTTAAAACTCAGAGTAGAAAATAGCGCAGAGTACCAAATCAGAGTACCAAATAACTGCAGAAATGTTACTTCCCCTACTTGCCGTTTGAAGAGCTTCTTGTTGCATCTCAAACGTCAAAATTGGAATATTTGTTTACGAAAAAGCAAAACATTGACATAAAGTGACCTGAAATATTAAAACAGCTGTAGTAATTCTCAGTGATTCTGATTGGTTAGATTCTTGGCAGCGGGAGGAACGGGAAAATGGGGGAATTGAAATCTGCGTTTCGACCGCAAATTTATTTTGAACGGGGTATATAAAGTTCATTAATCTAAATAACGAGAAATTTAAATATAAACCTAATTTAATTATTCTCTATAGTGTAGAACGTTTCCTGGATTTGTAAATGTAATTCAAAACTGTTAAGAAAGTCACTTACATAGGCTAAGTAATGTTTTGTTTTAATTTTTGGGATGAATTTGTTTTTGATATTTATTACACTTTTATTTTATTTCCTAGTGGTGCTGATTCCTCACAGAAATCGCAGCAGCGTCTGAGGACAATGTTCCAGGCCGGTCCATAAACACGAACCACAGACCGCTGGATCCAGATGTGGGTTATGTACAACCGCACCCGCAGTGGTTGTGGTTATTCTACTTCTATTCGGTTACAAGTTTGCAAGAAGCGAAGTATCAGTGTAACTTGCTACTTCATTGCAAATAATTTGTGTGAAAGAGAGTTTAATTGTTAATAAGTCAAACCTTATTTCGACTATTAAAAAAGGAGGTTTTAATGAACTGAAAAGATTTGAATGGTATAGTTAAAAAAATAAGTTCAAGCAATAATGAGAGGTAGATTTTTTTTCCACTATGCTTAAGATATTAAGATTGAAATATTGGAGGTCCCAAGAGTTAATCTCTTTAGAAGTAATTTTATTTGTCCCTACTAATAAACTGGTGGTTGAACTGCTAACATTTATTTGCGTGGAAAATAAATATTTTTCTTTTGATGCTCACCATGATTTACTTTCTAGTGCGATATTAAATACATACGATTTAATCCCCAAACCATCAAATTTTAATTATGTTTATATAGACTAATTTATTGAAATTAAATATGGATTTTTTTAGGTATAAAACTATACGTAGCGTGTGTACCACGTAACCGTAATAGATACAAACATCAGACCATTAGTTCAGCCACTGCATGATAACAAAGAAATACATAAATGAAAATGCAGTTTCCTTCAAAACATATGATTTGTGTAAGGTCGGAAATTACCTCTTCGGTTGATTCTCAGGTAAACACCCTCGGGCCGGGGTCTGATGACATCCGTACCTGCCCCGGGAGAAGAGATAAGCGGCAAGGCAGCCGTGACGTCACAGTGGCGATACATCAGCTGCGATACATCAGACGAGCCGTGCATCTTCATTACTGTACAAGACAAGCTTTATATTTAACGCAACCTTGGGAAGGTACTTCGTGACGACTCTTGAAGATAGTCAACTCTTTACTTATAATTCCTCCATAAGATTAACAATGGAACTTTGAGAGCCTGTGGGGCGTAGCCCTGGAGTCCGATGTGAATTAGAATGGGACTAGTGGCTCATAGGGGCAAAAGCCCCTAATTATACAATTAAAATAGCATGAACCATAACGTATTATTATTTCTTCCACAACGAAGGTTTCCAGAAAATTTAATTTTAATTTGAGGTATATAGGCCTAATATTTTAACAATACCGTTTGAACAGACCATTCACCCCCAAGTACTCTTATCAATCCTGTACTATTATATCACCCGTTTGTAAATGCCCTATTTTGTCTGTTGTTAAACTCATGTCAATCTATGGAAAATAAGTATTGAAAGAAATCGTAGTCCCTTAGTTGAGCTGTGACAGTATTTAATATAACATAGAAAAGCATCAATAAAAAAAAACATTAATTATTTAGCTCCTGTAAGTTTTTTTATTTTTTATATTTTAGTCTCAAAATTTAAACACAGCACCTCAAAGTGCATCTTCACTTGCTGTGAATATTCATCCCTCCTAATCAAAACTCTTAATTTTAAGTAAACAAAGCAGATTTTTTTAATCACTACATGGAGAATCTTTAAGGAGAACCTTTCAGAAAATAATCATTCTTATATATTTCCTATTTTGTTGTATGGTTTTTTACCTGCTGCATTTTCCTCTAGTATGAGGGACAAACGTTTTTAATTTTAACTCGTCTCCTATAATCCTACAATCTATGAAATGACTAAATAAAAGGTTTCTCGGAAAATTCAGCTAACAGAATACCAAAACTTCATTGACTGATACACTTTAAGTATCAATTAATGTGTCATCGTCATTCAATATGATCATTTGACACTTTTCGTCTTAAAATAAAACCAAAACAATGGAAATAATGTAGGCAACCACACCATCAAACCACAATTCATCGCCCATTTCATCTCTCTCAGAAAGCATTTTATGATTTGCATACATGCTCAGTTTTTTTACAATTTAAATTATAGAAACAACAGTAAAATCGGCAGTCAATTTGTAATAGTATGTAAGGTTAACTCTCCTAGTAGAATTTTTAGTAGCTCAAAGCAACATGCAAAACGTCTTATTGAGTATTATCACCTCTTATTAAACGTCTTAGATATTACCACTCTAGGGTTAATTAGTTTTTGTCATTTGGCTATGAATAGTTCTTTACTCAATTTTATAATCTGTCTCTCGTTTTAAAATAAAACCAAAACATATGTTTCAATGTACACAAAGAAGAATTTTTTCGAATCCCCATGCTATTCTTAAGGAGGAAGTTTTAATATATTTCTCATTTCCTTGTAACTTTATGGATACGCTTTATGGTACCGAAACCTTTAATTTGAGACTCCTACCATCTTCCTGAAATTTGTAAAACGCCCACAATTTTGCCCAAGAAATTTCGCTTACAGAATTATTATATACGAATTATTATATACTCGTAGATTGCTTCTCTTGGTGTGAATTATTTTGTTATCTTCACTCAATGTTATCATCTGTGTCTCATTTTGAAATTAAACCATAACACATGTTTTAATGTATACAAAGCAGACGTTTTTTAAATCCCCTTGCTATTCTTATGGAGGACGTTTTACGTGATTTCTCATTTCCTGTTTACATTATGGACACACCGATAGTTTTCCCTCGTGCATGGGACCGAGACCTTTAATTTGAGACCCCTCCCATATTTCTGCACTCTGTATGACGCTCACAATTTTGCTCAAGAAATATCGCTTACAGAATTATATATATAGATTCTGCTCATCTACAAGACTATATCTAACGGCATGCGTGGATTTCTTCTACGATACCCATACGAGCTGAGAAAAAAGGAGGAAAAAGAAACCTACTATTGATACCTTTAAACACTAATAACAAACTGAAGATAAAATTGTGAGTAGTTGTTAAGTAGCAAGCTTGAGTTGTATTAATAAACTATTAATAGATATATCTGTAAGTCAACAGGAATAATGTTGGGAGAAAAATATACTGTATACAATATTCAGTAAAGTATAGGATATCAATAAAAAATATACCTCGTGTCTCACGTAAAATATCTCAAATGGATTACAGATCAACTGTTTGTCCTAAGATCTTAAAATAAAATAATTTCCCACTAAATTGACCTCTATGAATAATTTTAAAATATTTTTAACGTTGTAAAAATACAGGGTGTCCCAAAAACTGGGGGTCACAGGTTTGAATCTCGGAAATTTCAAATACAAACAAAAAACATATGTCATATTATACATTATTAGAAGGCTCTATTTAATACAAACATTCAGGACATGTCAGTATTGTAGTCCTTCTTCCATTGTTTCCAAATACCATTAAATTAACATGTAAGTTATGGGAAAATGTCATGTTTACTTTATTACTACAAAACCATAAGAGATACGCCATTAGTGTAAATTGCAAAGTTGCTCAGTTTAACGAGAGCTTTAATGTGATTTACAAATATGACATGTGTTTGTATTAAAAAGTTTTGAGTTTTGTTTATGTAAACATTTTCAAAAATATTAAATTTTGGAAAATTTAGTTTTTTTATAAATGTGGTCTTGGGACATATCATTGTAAAGCTTGGTTAATTTGAAAAAAGTATTTTGAATCAGAAGTCATTTATGATAAATAAATAATAAAAGAATTACAGGGTATTCTAGAAATTTTGATTTTGGCCAAAAAAAAATGGACGCCATTTTAAAACGAATAAAGGTAACTAAAATCTGTTTTACCAAACTTTTGTATTAAATAGAGCTTAATAATTATGTATAATATGGACATATGTTTGTTTTTGAAATTTCTGAGATTCGAACCTGTTTTTGGGACACTCTGCATTTATACAAAGTTTAAAATATTTTTAAATTATTCCTTGGCGTCAATTTAGTGGGAAATGATTTTATTTCAAGATTGTAGGACAAACGGTTGATCTGTAATTGATTTGAGACAACTTACGTGAGACACCCGGTATATTGGAAATAAATGGAAACGACTTAATATTTTACTTTTAGATTTATGAGTCTGCATCCTTGACGGTGTAACTTACTAAAATTACCTTTGATCGTTTCGTAGAACAAATATCATTTCTACACAAGTTTGAAATTACTTTTTAATTTTTTAAACTGAACCAGCAAACTAAAACTTAGACTTTACGTTTCACTCAGTGTCAAAGGGAAGGTTGTTGACTGAGCTTTTGATGTCTCTTAAAGTAAAGTGTTTTAACATCCATTTAAGACTTTCTGGTTATAAAATTATGTTTGATTTTCATAAGATATTGAATTATTCGTTTGTAAAATTTATTTAATATCGAGTGATACAGAGGTGGGGTCTTTGAATCCAATCTCCCTATCATGCTGTTTCACCAGCTCTAAATCCAAATTGATGTTCATTAAAAAATGAGTTGGATTCGAAATAGTTACTGACCTGGCCATAGATTATGTGCTCAAAAATCTTAGCCAAGACAGGAACCAGACTAATAAGCCTATAGTTACTACCCTTACTAATCGAATGCCGTATCAACCCTTAACTGTGTCCCTGCTTGAATTAATGTAAACAAATAAACATGAAATTTAAGTTTGTATGTCCTACTAGGCATAATATTTAAATTTTATTAGGAGATTAGATGAATTCTAGTACTAGGTCTAAAAATCCGTGTAGTAGACCAATTATATACTAGCTGATACACGGCATGCTTAATAGCGCAATGCCAACCTGAAAATAGGTTTCGTTTTTTCCATTACAACAGATGGAATAGAGTTCTAAACCCTGATATGGGTACGGTTATGACGGTCCTGGTGCTAAGCCCTGAAGGTTATACAAAAAATAATGGCTTATAAACCTTCTAAATGAAATTTTACATACATGTACATTGTTTCATGGTAAACTGTCTAGCGGTTTCCGAGTCCATTGGTTACAAATATGAAAAAATGATATACCAACAAAATCTTTTATAAATATGGATTACTACAAAATCGGTAAAATAGTTATCTAGTAATAAATAACAACAGAGGCAATGTTTACAGTGTGTTCGACAGCACCAGTCTAACTTGTTCACAGGTTACAAAAGTGAAATTAAAAGTCTCAGTACACTGTGGTGTCTTATTTAAGAGAATATTGTACACAACATTAGGGCTTTTTATGTCTGATCTAAGCTTGTCAACACTATTAAAAGCATTCGGATTTAGAGGAATGACATCTTTGTTAGTGAATGGCTGAGAGTTCTGTTTGATAATAAACCAAGCAGTTTTACTTTTGTTAGTGGAATTTTCAATTAATGCAGCATTTTTTGTACCTTTTCTTAACTAATAAGTATTCAGCTTTTAGAAGATGAGAGCTTGTAGACTTAAAATTAAAATAGGCAAGTCTAATTGACCCTTGAGCGTACAAAGATTTGGGGTGTACCACTCTTTGTTTTTACACCCACCTTTAGGCCTATACTTAGTAATAGGAAAAAAACTTCAAACTCATGCAATAGAGTATTGTTAAATAAGTCAAAAGTGTGACCTTCATGATCCTCAGGAAGCCAATGCCTATCTCCAATTCTTATAGTTATCCCCAATTCTTCCAGCCAATTAATATTCCCAATTTTGGATTTAAAATTTTGAACATTTTGCTTTGAGAAAAACATTTTTGAGACAGATGTCAAATTCTTTGTGGGCTCATGGACTTCCTCCAAGACAACACGAAAAAACCATTCCATCGTGGTCTGAGAAATGAAAGCACTCTACACCACAAAAGATGTCTTCTTTAGGTATGTTAGAGAATACATTGTCCAAGCAGGCATTTTTTCTGGTGGGCAGGTTGTTATGATGATAAATGTTGAATTGTCGCAGAAGATTGAGCAATTCCGTAACTGATCTTCGAGCAGTTGTAACATCAAACTGAGCGTTGGCGTCCCCGCCAATAATAATCTTGTAGTTGGACCAATTGTTGGTGAAGTAGGTTAGTATTTTTTCAAGGTTGATTAGAAAAGCCCCTTCATCGCTGTCTGGCGTGCGATAGATAGAGGTAACAAAGCACTTGTTACCAAGTATAGATCGTTGGTACAATGACGAAAATCAACAGGGGAGAAATGTCCCTATCTTTGTAGTACTCTATAAAATGTAGTTAAACGTCGTCGGTTTTCCTAAATAAGATTACAATCGCATACAACTTTGAGCACTTTGGTTTGGCTGCAAGAATTTAAATACAAAGAAATGAGGCCACACTTGATGTCATCTAGATCATAATACAGTGTTATGTTAAGTAAAAATAGATTATAAACAAATTTGATGTACAGGGTACATGTTTTTTACTTTCTCCCCCTATACCATACAGTATATGATCTCCATTTTGGTATATTGGTGTTGGTTGGTTGGTTGTGTAATTGGTTGTTGGTGGATTTATCCATTTTGGTTCCCCCTGAGTCCAAAAAAGTGGTATTCGGAGTGATGTCTGTGTGTGTGTGTGTGTGTGTGTGTGTGTGTGTGTGTGTGTGTGTGTGTGTGTGTGTGTGTGTGTGTGTGTGTGTGTGTGTGTGTGTGTGTGTGTGTGTGTGTGTGTGTGTGTGTGTGTGTGTGTGTGTGTGTGTGTGTGTGTGTGTGTGTGTGTGTGTGTGTGTGTGTGTGTGTGTGTGTGTGTCAGGGATGTATACAGAGCTAGAGAATGCCCCAATGGTCCGATTTTGGTGAAATTTGGTACCTAGGTCCAAATCCACAATAATACCAGGCGTTTTTTTTCATTTTTTTTATTTTTTTATTTTTAAGGGTAGTTTACCCCCAAAAACCCTAAAAAAACGTGAAAAATCAAAATTCCTCAAAAACGGCTCTAACGATTTTGATTAAAATTTTGTGGTATATTAAGATTAAAATGCTGAATAAAATGACACCACCCGCATCTCTGAGAAAATGCGCGTTCAAAAGTTATACGTTAAAAAGTGTTTAAAATTTTTTTTTTTATTTTCAAAATAGCTGTTATCTTGAGATAAATTTACTTATCACCATTAAATAAAGCTCAAAAAACTAAATATTTTAGTATTTTAAATTATTGCTCTAAGTCAAGTGGTTGCGGAGAAAATTCAATTTTTTGTTTAGTGGTAAACGCAGTACGTTGTTAAAAGTCACAGACGCGCGTAGGGTCAAACTCGCGCTCCTCAGCCGGTAGCTATCTGACTGAGCCATCAAGACGTTAATGTTTGAAGCTTTTAGCCCTTTTTTATATTGTTGGGAGAAAGTATGTGTCAGTTATCTGATACCGTTTATTTGTCATGTATATACATTAGATTGTGTAAGTAACTAATAAACTTTTCTGTAGGTATATGTAGTTTTCTGTAGGTACCTGTAGTTGATAGGATTTTAAAGTTCTAAATATTATTTTAGCCAAATAGTTAAATAAATAAAATTTACTTTAGACACTAACATCAAACCAGGACTTCAGTAAAAGCTAAACGCATTGAGTCCAAAAGCTCGACACCGTTCCGAGAGAGCCTAACGGACGAGCCAGGAATCTTCATTACTGTAAAAGCCACGCTCATATCTGACACTTCCCTGGGGGCCAGGGTCTAAAGACACTTTGCATGATTAATCCTACTCTTCGATCAAATTGTATAGTACGAAAACCGTCATTGTATAAATATCTGTTTTTTGTCAACTAATAGTGAAACATCTCTTACATATTGTTACGATCAACTTGTCACAATAGCATGTTTCACATGTTCTTTTGTGAACATTCAATATCCAGTCTAGTAGGATAAAGTTTTTATTTAATTTAAACTATTTGTCTAAATATTTGGAAACGTTCATCTTAATTTATTAATATTTTTGTCGGTGAAGAAAATCAGATAAATCATGATTATTTTAATAATTTATTCATGTTTAATTTTTAATTTAAAAAAAACTTATATTACCTGAGTAACTCTAAAGGTTAAGAAAGGTACGACTCTCATACTTTTGTTTAACATTCTTAGACAAGATTGTGATCGTTGTTAATCCATCGACTATAAAAACCATTGTTGAAAGTGGCTATTAAAGAACTTTTAATTGTATTTTTCTCTGAGGAAATTTATTTAAGAATCAAATCAAATCGTTTATTGTCATCGGACTATTTACATAGCATTGACAATAGGTCATATTCACTACAAGTGTAACAGTGATTTAATACAAAATAAAATTTCTCAAAAACATAGTACTCAAATAACTTAAAATAAAATGTGGCTGTCTAGCACAAGTTGTCTTTAAAATAGTATTGCAAACGGTAGTACTCTTTTGTCAGGAGTAGCACCTTCAACTTAGCACGGAATGTGCAAACATCTTGTTCATTTTTTAGGTACAAAGGAAGGTAGTTAAACAATTTTATGGATGAAAAATGTGTTTGTTTTTCAAAAGTTGAAATTCTATGGAGCGGAATGGAGATTGAGGAATTGTTTCGGAGGCTATAATGGGATCTATTTCGAAATTCATGTTTATTTTTCACAAAAAACGTTGGGCAGTTTAAACATATAAACATATATGAACATGGAAAGTAAGAAGATTGTGGGATTTAAAAACACCTTTACATGAAACAGTTTTTTCATCCCAAAAATGATCCTCATGGCCTTTTTTTGCAAACAAAAAACCTTATGATGTTTTGCCGTTTCACAATGGTAAGGAAGTAAAGATTCTGTCGACCATTTGAAAGTAATACGAAGAAGGAGGTGTATTTATGTAAATGGGATGGTTAACAGTCCTGTTATACAGTGGTCTACACGCCAACTCCCTTCTCCACCGTCCCTCAAACTTAACTTAATTGTGATTGGTCGTCTTCAGGCAATATATATATATATATATATATATATATATATATATATATATATATATATATATATATATATATATATATATATATATATATATATGTTATTATATATATATATATATATAATAAAATAAATATAATTTGGGTTATTTTGGTGTCTTCCACAACAAAGCTCATAAAAAGAGTCTACAAACTGCATAAAATGGCTTCTCATTACAAGTTACGCCCAATAAAAGTTTCCAGTATAACAGCCGCCGTCGGCCAAACACGACTTGTCATTAACAAACTATATTATCTTGTTAACGTCAAACATTCTCCACCAATTTGTAACAGACTTGTACTGGATGTAAAACTTTTCATAAATCATACAGGCTAAACAACCGGCAATACATTCTAATGTGTTTATTAAATTTATTTATTTATTTATTTATTTTACTTTATTTAGCTTTCTTCATTTTTTATGGACTAGAAGCCTTTTTCCAAGTTAGGTTACCATGTGCTTTCTTTGGCATGAGTATATTAATGAAATATTAAAACTAATATGGATAATTAAAACGTTCTAAACATCGTTATTTCAAACATTTTTGTACGTCGTATGTCGTAAGTAGTTTTGGAAATTCTTAGTGTAGCGTAGGAATAAATTAATTGAAATAAATTGAATGTATATTTTAAACAATTTAAAACTGCCAATAAAATTACTACGTCTTAATTAACTAATTATTATGTACTAAACGTAAAAAACGTGCATTGTACGTTTAACTAATCAAATACGTACTTGTGATTACAACTACAAAATTTAATTCAAAATAATTATGAAAAGTAGTGGAGGGCTACTTTTAACCTATGTTTAATAAAAGTTAATATCGTATTGTAAAAAAATCACGTTAAACTTAGTTGTGGAAATAAAAAGCCACGTTGACCGGCAGCGATATAAACTGAATGAATAAGAACAGATTCGCCCCTAGATGTCCCTTGATGTCCTCCACCCAGCAAAGAATAACCTTGCTGGGTTATTCTTTATTCTCAACATAGTACCTTGACTAATGTTGGCATCTAAATGAAAACATTTGGCTAACAACTGATTTCCCTATGAATCAATTGCTCTTAAGAGACTTGTTTGTCTTGAAATCTGCAATATAACAATTAATTGCTTTAATAAATTAAATGGCTTGTTTTTGTTTTAAATCATTAAAAGTATTTAAAAAAATTAGGTTACAGCAGCATTTAAATTGAGCAGTTGATAACGTTTATGATTTTGTTGAGAGTGATTCTTATGAAGTGGTGTTGTAATCTAACTACACAATTAATTATTTAGGTACTACGCATTTTGTCGCAGAGAATTACAAACTTGTTTTGGGAGCGGTCAGATTTAAAGCCATGTGTTAAAATATTGAGAGATAGCAGATCATTCATTTATTAAGTTACTAGCTGTTTCCCGTCACGGCTTCGCCCGTGATTGAATTTATTTTTTAGGTAATAAAATCATTAAAAGAGCAACAAATTTAACTGGCTGGGTAGCTGAGTGGTTATAGTGCTCGCCTTTGAATCCAAAGGTTGCCGGTTCGATCCTAAGAAAAGTTGGTAGCTTTTAAAGGTTCGATTCCGGACCCAGTTGCCATTTGTCATTGGGCTATTAATTAATGATGCTTTCTAACAACTGGTCGATGTTAGATAGTAACAAGACTGGGGTTTGGACCGTTCCCCGTCAAAACGTTAAAAAATGCCACTGGCGTAGATACACACACAAAAAAAAAAAAAAATCTTTTTCCTTAAGAGTGACATTGAAACAACAAATTACTGTGTGTTGAGCTCTGAAGGAATTTTGCAAAACATTTCTTAATGAGAACCATTGAGCAAAAAAGAACAACCATGTCAAATTTCAACCCCATAGGCCCCAATGGCTATGTAAAATCATGTAGGGCGGAGCCCTAAAGAACATAAAAACCTATATTTCTAAAACTGTTTCTTAGTAAACACCTATTAGCAAAACGGAACACAAACGTTAAATTTCAACACCGTAGGATTTATGGTAATTTTGAGGATTTGTGGGGGGAAGCCCCTGGAATAATTTTGAAGTCCTATGAGGCGGAACCCTAAAGAACTTCGAAACTATATTTGCAAGACCGTTTTTAAGTGAGCCTATTTGCAAAACGGAGCATCCACGTTAGATTTTAATCCCTTAGCATATATGGTAATTTTGATGTTCTGTGGGGTGGAGCCCTAAAGTAAATTTGCTAAATTGTTTTCTTAGTGAGCAACTATGAGCAAAGAGCCCGCGGGCCCAGAGTAATTTTCAAGACTTGTGGGACGGAGCCCTAAAAACCGCGCTCCGTATACATGGAGCAAAATATATATTTGAAAAACCTTTTCTTAGTGAGTAACCTACCTATGAGCTAAGGGGAACGTCCATGTCAAATTTCAACCCGGAGGCCTTAAAATGTTTTTGAAGTCCTGTTGGCAGAGCCCTAAAGAACTTCGAAAACTATATTTGCAAAACCGTTTCTTAGTAACCACCCATGAGCTAAGAGGAATGTCCATGTCAAATTTCAACCCCGTGAAGGCCCTAATGTAATTCTGAAATCCAGTGGGTAGAGCCCTAAAGTGCTTTAAAACCTTTTCTTAGTGAGTACCCATGAGCAAAGGGAATCCTCCATCACATTTCAACCCAGTGGGCCCTAGAGTAATTTGAAAGTCCAGTGGGGTGCAGACCTAAAGGGCTTTAAAACTATATTTGCAAAACGTTTCTTGGATTAGATATGATTTCTTAGCGCTATGAGCTTAGAGAATCGTCCTTATCAAATTTTAACACGTAGGCTATACAGTAATTGTCAGCTTCTTGAGGTAGAGCCCTAAACAATTTTCGAAAACTATAATGGTAAAACAGCTTCTTAGTGAGCACCCATGAGCAAAGAGGAACGTCCATGTCAAAAATTTCAACCCCGCGAATGCCTTAGGCCTATGGTAATTTTGAAATCCACTGTGGCGGAGCCCTCTAAAGTGCTTCAAAAACTATATTTGCAAAACAGTTTGTTAGTACCTATAAACAGTAAAAAAGTACCACCCGGTATATTGTAATAAAATACGAAATAAAGTAAACTGCACTTAATACAACCAACGTACACCAGACTAAAAGTAATAGTACATCACTATAATCTTGACAATGTCAAACATAATAGTAGTTTTCATCAACTTTATAGTTAATATTTTTATCGATCAAAAGTCTAATTTTCGCATTATGATAAAAAACTTTGTTCATCACTCGGAGCAAAAGTGGGTCTTTTTGGTGCGCAATCGTGTTTTAAAAACGAGGCGCAGCCGAGTTTTTAAAAACGATTAAGCATCAAAAAGACACTTTTGCTCCGAGTGATGAACAAAGTTTTTTATCATAATGCGAAAATTAGACTTTTGATCGATAAAAATATTAACTATAAAGTTGTATTTTCGAGGTTATATTTACAAAGTAAGTAATATGCATTGTTTACATTTCTGTTATTTACAAACAATGCTTTTCATAACATTTGAATTTCAAAATTCTGCTCCTCAACATTAATAAATCAATAGTAATATACTTGGCAAACAGCTGACTTTTCAGTACTAGGACCTAAAAAATTCTCCAGATGATTTTTCAGTCCTAGGACAGAAAAGAATCGGTTTTGGTACTATTAAGAGAACAAAAAACAGGCTGATTTCGTGCAGAATGATAAAAATAAACATTATATCTCACACCTGATTACTTATATGCCTATAAGCATTTCCTTGAATGAATCATCATGTGGCAGACGTAAACAAACCTAGGGCCTAATTCAATTTCCATAATCATATGTTAGAATACAAAAATGTTGCTTCCATAAGAATAACATGGCAACTTTGAGGACGTCTAGGGCGTAGCCCTTTGTGAATATTAATATGAAAATAGTCAGACTTTCCTATTTTGAGCCTAAAGAATGAGTATACCAAATTTCAGCACTCTAGCTAGTCGGGAAGTTGGAGAATTAGTGATGAGTGAGTCAGTGAGTGAGTGAGGGCTTTGCCTTTTATAGATATAGAAGATAGATTGTTTTATCAGAAACCTCAAGAGGAACAGTATGACCTAAGGTTGGCATCTAAATTAAAATATTTGGCTAACAACTGATTTCCCTATGAATCAATTGCTCTTAAGAGACTTGTTTGTCTTGAAATCTGCAATATAACAATTAGTTGTTTTAATAAATTAAATGGCTTGTTTTTGTTTTAAATCATTAAAAGTATTAAAAAAATTAAGTTACAGCAGCATTTAAATTGAGCAGTTGATAACGTTTATGATTTTGTTGAGAGTGATTCTTGTGAAGTGGTGTTGTAATCTAACTACACAATTAATTATTTAGGTACTACGCATTTTGTCGCAGAGAATTACAAACTTGTTTTGGAAAGCGGTCAGATTTAAAGCCATGTGTTAAAATATTGAGAGATAGCAGATCATTAATTTATTAAGTTATTGTTTTATCAGAAACCTCAAGAGGAACAGTACGACCTGAGGTCAAAGAGGACGGGGAGGTGATGAACAGACCGCAGTATAATGTGACTGTCAACCCCCACCATTTGCATAGGTAGACCATAGGTACTCCCTTCTCAATAATGGTATACAAATGGTTGGCCCTACTGGCACCCTCACTGTAAAATATCATCTCAACCATAATGCCCTTTACCGTTTGGCCATTTGTAGAATGATTGATAGCCTCAGGCACCTGTAGATACATTTTTCGTAAGGAAACAATTGTTGATTGTTAAAATTTCATGTTTAACGCTTTTCCAACTATTCTACGTTTAGTATGATAGTACTACCAATAAACATATATTTTAAAAAAAAGAAGGATAGGTTTTCATTTTTTTTAATTACTTCCAATAAATTTGATATTATAATTTACACTTTCATTACTTACCCACTCTCAACATATATTATACATTTGGATTTTTAAATAGTACAAATAACACTAGTACCAAATAACTTTTCCCTAAAAAGCAGAAACTAGTCTCATATATTTTTAAACTTTTTTATTAAACAGTATGAATTTTTAAAGTATAAATATTGCACAAAACACGAATTCAGTGTCCAAAGTTCACAACCTTATGACTTGGTAAGTTTCTGGATTAAAACTATCTACCTGTACGACGTAGACGCTTACTTGATACAACCTATATTTGTTTGTTCCATGCTTCAACGCTGCTTTGAGCTTGTCCTGTCCTTTAGTCCGTCCAGATGTCTTGTTTTGGACAGAGAAGGTTGGGCGAGCCAGCCTTTACTTTCCTTAATCATGAGGTCCAAACGGGAAAAATACTCCATTTTATAGATACGGTATTATAAAATACTGAGACTTGTTTATAAATAGAAGTATATCTCTTACATTTGGCTTTTCTCTAAAATCTCTGTAGGCCATATCTCTGTCATGTGTAGGCCTAACTTGTTCATTAAGATACATCTGCTTAGTAGTGTGAATGTATGTCGGTTACGTGAATAGAAACCAACTATTGCTGCAATCAACATAGTCGTTATGCAGCAGTTTCATCATTTATGGCCAAAACGCTCCCTAAAACTATGTGTGATCAGTTATGTGGCCTTTGTTTACGACACATGTAATTTTTATAACTGTTTTTAGATGTTTACGAAGAGTAACTAATAAAATAGTTTATTATATTTTTAGGAAGGTTATGCAATTGTATTAAGCACTCTTTATTTCTATAATCATTTGAATAGTATTAATAATTTTTATCTCTTGTTTGAGGGATCCAATTAGTAATCTATGTGTATTTAATATCAATGCAGAAGAAATTGAGTTAAAAATAATATAACTTCTATATTCAGGTGAGGAGGGGTTTCCTGATTGTTAAAAGTTGTTTGCAAAGTTTGTAGAGATTATGGTTATGGCAGTGCTTGTTAAGTAATTTTCCTTTTGAAAATATATATAAGTGCAGTTCTCATATACAATAGTGTAATAATTAAAGGAGTTAATACATGGCCCTTACTTAATTTAAATTTACTTAACATGTCGTACAATGAATACTTATACTGTAAACAAGTAAAGAAAAATAATTTTTTATCATTCTGCAGTTTTCAGTCTGCAAATCAGCCTGTTTTTTGTTCTCTTAATAGTACCAAAACCGATTCTTTTCTGTCCTAGGACTGAAAAATCATCTGGAGAATTTTTTAGGTCCTAGTACTGAAAAGTCAGCTGTTTGCCAAGTATATTACTATTGATTTATTAATGTTGAGGAGCAGAATTTTGAAATTCAAATGTTATGAAAAGCATTGTTTGTAAATAACAGAAATGTAAACAATGCATATTACTTACTTTGTAAATATAACCTCGAAAATACAACTTTATAGTTAATATTTTTATCGATCAAAAGTCTAATTTTCGCATTATGATAAAAAACTTTGTTCATCACTCGGAGCAAAAGTGTCTTTTTGATGCTTAATCGTTTTTAAAAACTCGATTGCGCACCAAAAAGACCCACTTTTGCTCCTAGTGATGAAAACTACTATTATCAACTGTATGTTTATAGGTTTGAATCGCCAGCAGAGTGTTCAATTGATTAGTCCCGAGCTCGCCAGCCGAGTGAGCCAGGACTCGACACGGTTAATTATTTGGACTAATTATAAAGACACGAAACTAACAGCTGGTGTGTAAATCTAAGAGGACGCGTCTCTAGGTATCGCATCAGAGATTTTGTACAATGCAGACCGTGGGCCAGGCGTCTGTCGACACGACTACGGGTATGTGGCAAGATTGTCTCGACTTTGGCGGGCACAACTTCCCGGTTGTATCTAACAGTATATAACATTCGCTTTGTGTTGTTTGGTAAATTATTGCGGACATTTTACATCACTGATTAGTAAAAAAAAATTCACGACGTTTCGGGATCTGGAATCTGATCCGATGAATTAAAAGAAATACCTAGAACATAACAAAGTTAGTAAAAACATTCGAACCTTAAAAAGTCCATATCTAAACCGGACGTCATAAAAGGCAGTCCCAAAATTAAACAAAACACTTATAAATGCACAAACAATATTTAACAGAAAACTGTGAAAGCATTCAAACAAAGCACATACAATGAAAAATACACTGCAACAATCAGGAGACACCATACTGGAGCCAACCAAACGCCACCAATGCCAGGTATCAGTTTTTATGATTTCAAGTTTGGCTATATGGTTATATCGAGATTCCTGATCCCGAAACCTTACATATTGCAACAATTTAGCCCTCGTTAGAAGTATGACATTACTATCATGCTAGATACTATTTGCTTGCCTTTTGGATTTAGATGTAGCCCATGTTTTGTAAAACAGTTCTAATTCAAGGAAGAGCTTATACTTAAATAGTACCAGTTCTTTTTCAGGCAATGACCTCCAATTATCTCATTCCGTTTTTAAATGAGACTAATTCAGACTCTCTGACATCTGTGTATGGAGTCTCAACCCAGAGGAGCCCTCTCAGTCGGCCATTGGAAGCCAGAAGATCAAGCTTATCAACCACCCCTTTAATACTTTCCTCTGTCGATTTGTTTGTTCCCTCACAACCAAAACCAATTCCCCACCCACCTTTCAATTCCCCGTTCTCTCACAAATAGTTTAAACGGAGTCAACGAGAACCGACATTGAGCCCCCTGGCATGACCAATGATTTCACCCTTTCCGAAACCCTATCATTAAGTCCTCTAGCATGACTGTCCCCCACTAAGCAAACATTTGGCTTACTAGGCCTATGATTGAGATTGTAAACTCTAGGCTTCCTACACTTTTTACAGAGTTCATATTAATTGTCATTTACTTGAAATAGGCCTATCGACTTTATTCTTGTCAAGAGTTCTTCTGTTCACATTCGGTGAAGAATTTGACCTGAGAGGCAGTAGAGTCCAGAGACATCCCCCAATGCTTCTCTTCATTGTTAGAATCACAACTTCAACTTTCAAATCTGTTTGAAGTTTGTTAAGTGCACTTAGGTGTTTAACTTGCACTTAAGTGCAAGTTCGTTACACTTTGCACTTAAGCTGCTTGCCCCACTACACTAGGCCTATTACTGATTTTACTGTAAGCCACGAGAAGGAACCGCAGTGAGGGGAGAGGATGGCGCGGCTGCTGTGGTTAGACACAAAATATCTGGATCCAGCGGTCTGGGGGTTGTGATGATGGACCGCCGGCGTCGGCCTGGAATATTGCCTTCAGATGGTGCTGCCATTTGTGAGGGAACCTACATATTTTTATGATTTACTGTGATGTACATATTGGAATAGACAGAGCACGCTGTTTTACATAATCGAAATTAAACAACAACAAAACTGAACAACCAGGAATAAGTAAGCCAAATTTCTTACCCAATGTAAGATGATAGCAAATTGTAGATGAATTCGCTTATACTTGAGCTAGGTTTTGGAATAATAAATGTGAAAAATGTAGTTTCCATTTATATTAATACAGCCAGTTTCTTTAGTTTAAACCATCTCCTATGATCCCTATATATGAGAATATTGTTGTATTTCTGTAAGGGGTTTGTTGAGACTACAAACCCCTAAAATAATTGATACTACTATAAATATACTAAATATTTGAAGTTTAAATATATCATAACGGTACACGGAATAGTCAATTTATTGTTTAGCTCTTTACAAAATAGTTGTCATGTAATTTTTTTATTTTAGTTTTATGGTCAGGTTTAGCTCGTTTAATACGCTCACTCGTAGCAACTCTAAAATATCCTCTAGTTTCTTCGGTCCTCAATACCTTGAATGATAACTTCCCTCAATGGTTTAAATGAGAACAGCTGTTTATAGAATTCATAAAGAAATATTTTTGCCATGTGTTGTGTTTATAAACAACTTAGATCAAAAACACCAAAAAACCTGACATGAGTACGTTTATGACGGTTCAGGGGCTATGCCCTGAGGGCCATACAAAATTTAAGGTAAAACTTTCCGAATTAATTTGGAACAGGAAATGTTTACTACCTCATACAACTACCTTATACTACCTCATACTACCTTATACAGTAATCGGAGCTGCGTTCGCCCGATAAATAACTTGTTGCTTCCAAGTTAGTCGTTGCTTCCAGCTTTCTTTTCGGGAGGTTAAGAGGACTTTCCAGTATAAATTATCATGGTAAAGATAACCTACCTAAGTGGCGTATAAAATGGTTTATTTAATCATTAAGAAGGTATGGTTACTAAATTCCATTTCATTTTGGTGTCACTATGAATTAGAATACTCGTTAGTAATTGCTTTATTTATACAGGTAATTCTTATGAGTAATTCTTATGAATGGTACCGTTTGTCACTAAAATACCCATCGAAAGCTTCACTACTGTAATTAGAAAACTAAACAATATTTATTTTGCCCTCGTCGAAGTGAAGTCGGGGGAAAATCTATGCATACAAACTCCCCTTGATCGTTCAAGCGTTAAAACGGATTAAATTAAGGACGTAAATCGTCTCCAGCTTTTCTTGGATCACTAAAGGGTCGCAACTCAAATATAACGCTTCAAAGGTCAAAAATAAACCCTATCGACTAATTTTGAACTTTCTTTTGTCATTATTTTCAATCAACCTTCGAACTACCAACAACTTTTGGGTTAGTGATAGACTTTTTTGGATTATTTTGGTTTGTGGAGTAATCTGATATAATTTCTAATTCTATTCAATTTTATTCTATTTAAATTATATTTTGATTACGTGGACGTGGAATAAATAGTTATGACTGGAAAACCTCTGTAGCCAACAATAAAGGTTTTAGACATAATCTTAAGGTTTTAAACAAAGATAAGGGTTTTTGGCAACTGGTTTTTCGGATTAAAAAGTTCTGAAATATTCAGAACGACACGATAATCTTTATTGGTCAGTAGGGATATATCAGTTGTAGTAAATTTACGAACCTTTCCAAAGTTTTACTTCAATAAAAATGCAAATGAATACCTTTTATATGATTCTATTAAAAAATCTACGAGATGGCAAAACTGATTCGTTGAGAAGACAAACACATGAGCGATGTGAACAGGTCTCGACTCATCGGCCACACTCACCGAGCTACAGTACTCCCCGTCTACAAGCCCTTACAAATAATATTATATATTCAGCTTTTAATCAGATTTTATATAAGTGGGGTTTGATTATTAAAATGCTGATGTCCCCCCTTAAAAAACCTTCAAATTATCACTCTATAAGTTGTTAATTATTTGTAATAACCATATTGGAAATTGTAAAAGATAACAAAATTATATGAAGAGAGAAATTATATGAGTTGTATAAAATTGTGGGAAAAATAACAGATGCATTCTGTCAGCTTCATTTGTTATGCAGGTAACCCGTTTTCTCTCAACTACATACCTCTATTTTTGTTCATGGCTCAATTGTTTACAAGAATCAAAAGAACTTTAAATCCAATTAAGTATTGAAGCGTATGTTGATTAAATTATGTACAACAAATAATTTCAGCTCATTATCTACAATATGTTACCCAAAATTATAAAATTTAAAAAATTAACAAGCTTTTATTTAAAGTTCTAAGTTAAAGCTTCTAAGTTAAAGCTTCTAAGTTAAAGCTTTAATCGCGTGTTAAACAGAAGTATTTTACATTTTACTATTTTACCTTATACAATAATTTTAATATTTTATAAAGAGCATATTCATTAGTAAATATAACCATGGACACTTTATGTGAAAGGAAAATAGTTGCATCACGCGTTAATTCTTGATATTTTTCAAAGAATCCTTTACTATAATACGAGCAATGTCTGAATGGATGTGTGTTCCACAATCGCGAAATCTAGATGGTATGTTTTGCTTAAACTTTGCATTTAAGATTGTTTTAGCAAAAAAATAATCTTAGAAACAGCCTCAATCCCAGTAAAAATCAAATTATGCTTATCAAAATTAAGTTTAAAAATCGTAAATTTTACATTGGTTACCAGGGGTTGCTATTTTGGTAAAGAAATAACGACGAAAGGTATACCAGTATAATGGAACATTAATGTTAAGCAGACTTTTTGAAACAGTGTTAAGTGTGAAGGGGTATAGTTGGTTTTTGGTGGAAATTTAATAGCTTTATTACCATGACACTATATCAAAACTGAATTAAAACCAACCCGGTCCAAGGCTCGGTAAACCTGGTACTAAAATAAAAATACCCCCCGTCGCAGCAGACCTGCGTACTCAGCGAATTTCCAAATTAGTAATATTAATTTACAAATTAATATTACTAAGTTCTTATTTTAGTAAGAACTTGTAAACAAAATTTCATTATGTGCTCATAAATAGGAAAATATTGTTTATTCTCCTAATGATACATATAGGGAAAGAGTATGCAGGTATGCTGCCATGGGGAACACTAAAAGTAGATTTTGAGCATAAAAAAAATTATTTGGACCATATGAAGCTATATACTAAGTTTCATCAATATCTGTCCATAATTAAAAGAGTTTGCCTATTCTCCATATGATTAACATGGGAAAAGAGTATGCAGGTTTGCTGCCATGATAAGTACAAAAACGAAGATTTTTTTACATACATGGTTGAATCTCAACCAAACATAGCTAAATACCAAGTTTCATCCAAAAACATTGGTTAATAAGTGAAATAATAACACATCCTTATTCTCCATAAGATTAACATTGGAGCCCCAAAATACAATGTACTGTCTTTAGAATTTTTAATATCTCGGTAACCAATGGAGATAGAGCAAAGCTTCAAAGTACTAAATTGTGTGTTTTTTTGAGCTAAATCCAATGGTCAAAATGAAAATTTTTAATTTTTGAAAATTACATATGAAAAATGCAAAAAACCCATTTTTGGGGTACAAAACCCCCCAAAACTAACCCTTCCGGTAGGTCGATATGTCTGGTTTACGAACTCATCCGAATAAACGTAGGATTACACATCTCTACCAAATTTGGTGTCGATCGGACTGTTTTTACGAGAGTTATCGTGCCTAGGGACACATACATAAATATATACATATATATATATACATATATATATACATATATATACATATATATATATATATATATATAAATTTTAATGACTATTATTTTTGGTCTCTGGGCACCTTAAAACGAAAAAGTAACATGGTCCCGGGCTTAGGTCTTACCATGAGACCTACGGTAATAGCTTATTCCCTATGGGAAATTCGCTAAAACCTCAAATGAAATGCGTGCAGAAACGTAAACCCACAGAGGTAACCTAACCTTTTTAAAAGTAGTTCATTATTTTATTGTTTTATTTTATTCTAAGCAGTAACTTTAAGTAACAAACTCTGAGAAGAACTGTAGGAAGGAAATGATGGAAGGAAAGGTATCAGCACAGTTTCCGGGGTTGGTCTCAATATCCAAGGTCAATCGTGCGTTGCCATTATGATATCCTCCACTGATTCTACTCCAATGTTTACAGTATTGGAGACATTTGTAAACAAAAATAATGAACCTTTTACTTTTTCTCAATTTTTATTAATACTTTTCCAAACGTGGCAAATGTAATAAAATGACACATATTTTAAGAGTTCGATATTTTCAAATGTGTTTTTAAAGCTTTTAAAACCTATTCCATAATCTCTAAGTAATTGCTGAATGTAACAGGTTACTGACTGTGAATATATGCAACAGCTAAATATAATTTTTTATGTAATCTTTTCTTAAACTAAACTTAAAACTTCGATACTAAATGTTTACAATGATTTACATTTTATTGGACTAACTGTAGGGGGTTTCTAGTAAGTCACCGCCACCCATTCCTTATTAAGTAGATTTACAATGTCATATTATGTTAATTTGAAAATTTTTATGGATTTTGTATAATGCATGATTTGCTAAAGACCTTTCTGATGGATCCCAATTATAATGATGAATTCAACAGTAAAAAATAAAATAAGATGTATTAAAGATATTTATATGTTATTTGTTGAACTGTACAAGACAGACAACCGAGGTAATTATAAGAAAAATTGTTGGGTAAAGATGCAGGAGATGAAATTGTTTTATTTGCAGAAACTCTTTACATAATTCTTTATTTGGGAAGGAATCCTCGCTTCGCATTTGTTTGTTTGTCTCACGTTTCAATTAAATGACGACGCCAAAATTAAAAGTAAAAAGCTTTTTCTTCGATTACAAAAATGTATATGAGATCTGTTAGTTTAACTATCAGTGTTAATTTATCATTACGAGAACATAGGAGGTTTGTGTAGCCTATAATGAGTCTGAACAAGTTTGGTTCAGGCCAAAACAACGTATCATGTTAATACGATAGTCAATTTTTAAGTACAGCTTTTGTAAACCTTTTATTTTGATGTTAAATAATAATGTGATTAAGTTCGCAAATTAAATTTAGGTATGCTTTACGCGGAAAAGCCTTAATATGTTTAAATAGACTTTTTAGAAGAGATTATCGGAGATGAAAAGAGACAAACTTGGGCAACTCTAATTGACATATGAGAAGCTTCCAATTTACCTTAAAACTCTAATTTAGTGAAGCGTTGAAGGGTTCCTAGCTATTATCAGAAAACCAGGTAACAGCTTGTTAGAGTTCTGAAGAGTACATTTACACGACATTGGTAAGTGGAATCGAATCTTCAATTCTAATCATAACGAGGGCTTGTCTTCCAGAAGTGCAATTTTGAATTCACCTGATTGGAATCGGAATCTTTTGAATTCAACAGGTTAACAATACACGGATGTAAAAATAAATATTTACCGCTCTTTTCTGATAATCTACTGGCCATAGGTAACAACGATGATAACGTCACCTAAGAACTATTGTCGTATACAAACTTTCGAAACAAAAAACGTTTCGTCAAATGAAACTAGATATTAATAATAATTATTTTAGGGCTTTTTGTAAGAAGTAATGATTTATTTCTTATAACCTGCCCCAAAGAATTATTTTATGCTTTCACCAACCTAAAGAAAAAGCCTTTTTCCAAATAATTTCAATATTTTTATCCTTGGGTGGTAAAAAAATCATATGATTTAAATTTACATAAATAAATATGGGAGTTCTTAAATAAAGTTACTAAAATTTGGTGAAGTAACAAAGTACTTTCGTAAATATCAACTGGAAAATCTTTCTTCATGCTGCATCCATCGAGACGTATGAAAGCAAATCCTGCCAATCCCACCCTCATATCAAGTAGGCCCTACTTGAAAGGTTTCCGCTTTGTCTTTTATTTTACTCTAAAAATAAAGTTACATAGTTAAAGTATAAAGGTACATAAAGTTACAAAGTTAAATTAGTTTTAGAGTTACCTTAAAATAAACATAGTTAGAGAAGTTTCTCTGGTTATGTTTACATTAAGCTAATAAAAAAGGAGTAGTTAAACAGGGATGGAAATATTATTGTAAAATATTTCATATCAATTACTTTGTGTCCTAAGAAAATATAGTTTTCATCAAACTGCACACAGGTCAGCCTTTTAGTCCACTTACTTGGGAATTTTTGTAGCCTTTTTAAGTTAATTTTTTATTTTAATTAATTTATTATTATAATCATTTATTTTTTTATGTATTATATATATGCAAGTGCCAATCTATCTATCTGGCTGTATTGACTTTCTGATTTCGTTAATGAACGAGAACCAAAGGCTATTTCGCGTTCAGAACCATTTATTTGACAGAACACCAACAACGCCAAACTGGCTAGCATCACATGCAAGAAAAAGCGACATTTTAGAATCGTAGGGTACTAGTACTCGATCAGATGCGATTTCTTGCTTTATTTTGTTGAAGGCATCCCCGCAACCTTTGGTCCATTTAACGGTTTTTGATGAGGAGTTGACGAAGAGGGTTAATGTAGAACCTGTGGGGATGAACTTTGAATAGTAAGTTACAAGTACCAAAAACCTTCGGATATCATCAACCAATTTTGGGGGCTTAGCACTTATAATTGAAGCAACATTAGCTAGGGACTTTGAAATCTTGTTGTGTTCAAATACAAACTCCTAGTATGTGATGCTCTTGTGGAATAAGACATTCATTGTGATTGATATGAAGACTGTTGGCTTGGAGCCGGTCAAGGCAGAACACAAATTCTTGTAACACTCCTTTAGGGTGGCACCATACGCTATATTGTCATCAAAATAGGTACTTACTCCAGGTAAGTTCCAGACATTTATGTTAACCTAGCTCAATTTTTAAGTCGACAAAAAGTTTACCGAGGCATAAAAACGAATCTTCAGATATTATTGCTAGTCATAAAATTATTGAGCTTATTTTAAGTATAGTAAATAAACCAATAAAGTTTTTCTGTTTGAAATTTCAAACATATTAGATTAAAATTAAAAGAAGTGTTGTAAACTTATTTAGAGACCTACATTTATTTCTAATTTAGTGCTTGAATCAGTTCTAGATGCTTTATTGAGTATTTGACAGGACGCCAACCTACAATAACTCGAGATAAGCCTACTGCACCAGTGTGCTCAACGTATCAGCTACTACCTAACAATGGCATTTGCAACAATGACTGGCGCAAAACTGTATAATATCTTGCAACAGTTCACCCTCCAGCTCGGCATCTGTTGTTATGGAGCAATGATAAGCCTTTCATTGTTGACCATAACATTTACTGATATGGCATTGGGCCTAGCAATAGCAATGTACGATTTGGCTTGGTGAATCCTTTTCAAATACCAACTAAATTCTTTGAAGTGGTTTTAACTGTTGTGATGTACACAGGTAAGTTTCGAATCCCATTTTGATGACAGATAAATATGTTTTACCTTTTTTCGCGTAAATTTAGTTGATTTAATTTAAAGTATGCACGATTTTTATCTATATTTATATAGGATTTAAACTTGATAATCATGTTTTGTAATGCTTAAGGCTCCGCTCCATCTGAGCCCGACACCTCGCGGCCGCGGCCGTAGCGTTAAGCGAGTTTTATGGCTGAAGAGGTGCACGAGAATTGTGTTTGAAAATTAACTAATTAAGATAGAGATTGATTACTTCTAAAAGTAGAAATACGGTTAATTTTATGTTTTTATAGAATTTATAAATAAATTTATAATATTTAGGTATAACTGAAACTATCTTAAACCATCCGTTTTTCTCAATTTTTAACTGAAGTTTTCTATTAGTTTTTATCAAATGATTACAAAAGTTTAACAGAGAAAAAAGGACTGTTATTCTTCTTTAATAAAACACCTTATTTATAGCTGTAGGCTTCATTAGCAGAAGATAAACCGAGGGCATGACCTAAGTCCACGACCATGTTACTTTTTCATTTTGAGGTCCCCAGAAGCCAAAAACACCACCCGTTCATTTTCATGTACGATGTATATGTGTCCGTGTTACTGATAACTTTTTACAGGGACCTCAGATTTTAATGAAATTTGGTATGAAGGAGTAAGTCTAAATCTATTTTCATGAGTTCGGGAAACCATTATGATCGTTATGGGAATGGGTAATTATGGGGTTTCATAAAGGAATCCTAATGGGTTTTGGCATTTTTGTATCTCAATTTTCAAAGTTAAACAATTTTAACTATAACCATTTAAAAGAGCTTAAAACCAAACAATTATTAATAATTTTGATAATAATTTGAATTTCAACTTGGCTTAACAGGTTACGGAGAAAAGCCAAAAATAGGTTTCCCATGATATTGTTATGGGAAATCAACAAAACCCTTTATTTCGCTTATTTTTTTACATAATGTGGTAAAATTTGATATGTACATTCAGTAAGGAGGGTTTAACTGATATTTGCTTAAAACACCCATATGGCGGAAAACCTACATACTCTCCTCTTGGGGTTTTTTGCAAAATTAAAAAAGTGACAAATATTGAGACAATTTGACATTTAACTTACCTATGATGTTGGGAAGCAGTAAATAAGCAGAGTAATATATATAAACACAATATTTATTGGAGAAAACTGTTAAACAGAAAAGGTACAAAACTTAGGTGAAAAACTTAAAAATAGGATAGACTTGTTTGTTGTTGTAAACAACTGAACCCATTATTGGTTTTTGACAAGTGTCCATCTAAAACATCAGGTGTGTTGTATTTGTTATATTTGTGAATCAGTCGTTAATACTTTCCCCCAAACACAACACACCAATGCATCTTCGGTTCTTGACAAAAGGTCCAACTGGTAAGCTTTTCGTCATTATGTCAGCTAGCTGCTCTCTGCTAGGAACATGTTCCAAAACAAAATCACCACTCAGGAGCTTCTCTCTGACAAAATGAAAACGAACCTCTATATGTTTGGTTCGCCGATGGAACTCAGGATTCTGAATTAAACGGATTGCACTTCTGTTATCCACATACAATGTTGGTATTGTAGACAGTGTAGTTATCTCATTGACTAGTCGATTTAACCACACCATTTCTTTGGTGCCTTCACTTGCAGCAATATAGTCTGCTTCAGTGGTACTCAAAGCAATAACAGACTGTTTACGGCTCACCCAAGTTACAGCAGCTGATCCACAGGTAGTTACGACACCTGTTCGGGAACAACGAGTCTTTGTGTCATTTGCAAAATCAGAATCAGTAAAACATTTCAACGTCATCTGTTTATTAGCAGAATACAACAGTCCATGTTTCTGAGTCCCGTTCAAGTATCTGAAAATCCTCTTTACAGCACTCCAATCACTACATTTTGGTGAATCAAGAACTTCTGACACTTTACTGACAGAAAACGACAGATCAGGGCGTGTTGTCATAGATAGGTATAGTAAACTCCCTACTGCTTGGCAATAAGGTACTTTCTTGTCCAAACATGGATCACTCTCATTTGTAGAACGATTTTCACTTGGAGTAGACACTGGGTTAGATTCAAGCATATTGAACTTTGATAGAATGTTCTTTGTGTACGATTCCTGGTGTACAAAGATTGAGCCATCATCTTTCCTTTCTATCTGCATTCCCAAAAAACTCTCCAATGATCCAACTGTGATTTTAAATTCATCACGTAATCTTGACAAAAACATCTCAATCTTACCTTGATCGCCAACAATGATACCGTCATCAACATAAATGGCTACCATCAGATTTCGACCACCACAGCCCTTTTCGATAAATAAACAAGGATCAGCGTCACTTGGTTCAAGCTTCTGTGAATGCATGAAGCGAACAAAGCGTTGGTTCCAGCAACGCGGGGATTGTTTCAAACCGTAGAGACTACGTTTCAGCTTACAAACTCTACCACTCCCATCGTCAAAGCCTTTTGGTTGAGACATGTATACTTCTTCAGACAAAGATCCATATAAAAATGCAGTCTGAACATCAAATTGTCCAAGCTGATATTTTTCAGATGCAGCCACATTCAAGAGGGTTCTCACAGTTTCAAATCGAGCTACTGGACTAAAAGTTTGCTCGAAATCCACACCTTCCTTTTGACTGTAGCCTTTTGCTACCAAACGTGCCTTGTATCGATCAATTTCACCATTTGGTTTGCGTTTCACTTTTAAAACCCAACGATTGTCTACAACCTTTTTACCTTTCGGCAATTCAACCAAGTCCCATGTGTTGTTTTCCGCCAAAGATTTAAGCTCTTCAAGCATGGCTTGTTTCCACAGCTCTTTTTCTTGTGATCTTAAGGCTTCATTATGCATCATATCCTTCTCAGCAATCAACACATAGTTTTAAAGAAATGATGGCAAACGCCTGTTGCGAATTGTTCTTTGGACATCAACACTGAAATCACTAGCTGAATCTTCCAGTTGACTTTGATTAGGGGTAGGAATGTCGATGACAGGTTCTGATTCCTCAGGGGCAGGAATGTCGATGACAGGTCCTGATTCCTCCTCCTCATCACATTCCTCCTTAATATCAAATACCTTCGAGGATTCCATCAATCTCAAGGTAGGACAGTCTCTCTCAAATATGACATCACGAGATAGTTCAATGGAATTTTTGGTGTAATCCCATAGTCGGTACCCATTGTGGTCACCAGTATAACCGACAAAGAGGCATGGTATGCTCTTCTTGTCTAACTTCTGCCTTTTATTCTGTGGCACATGAGCATAACACTTGGTACCAAAAACTTTGAAATAGTCAAATTTAGGGGGATTGCAATTTTTCCAGAGTTCAATCGGAGTCTTGTTCTCTATGCCTGTAGGACCAGTGCGGTTCAGCACAAAAGCAGCAGTATTAACAGCTTCTGCCCAGAGTTTGAGAGGTAGGTTCTTGGTATGAATCATTGACCTCGCAGCTTCAACAAGAGTACGATTTTCTCTTTCTGCTACACCATTTTGTTGCGGTGTGTAAGGAATGGTCTTCCGGATACTTACCCCATTATCTTCAAGCAGTTTTTGAACTCCTGCATTGATAAATTCACCTCCTCCATCACATACCAACTCCTTGACAGTGTGCCCTGCAGTTTTAACTTCTTTTAAGAATACTGACAAACAGTTCACCACTTCAGATTTTTGTTTTAAAAAGAAAACTCTCCTGAACTTTGAGTAGTCATCCTTAAAACAAAGAAAATAACGAGATCCACCAATTGAAATATCCTGGAAAGGCCCACAAACATCTGCATGGATATATTCTCCACATTTTGTCGCTCTATCATGGCGATCATGGAACGGTTCACGATGCTGCTTTCCATATATACAGCCCTCACACAGGTCTTTAGAATCAGTGGCACTGACACCAATTCGTTTCAAAACATTTTGCACGTGACGTTTGTTCTGATGACAAAGACGTTCATGCCACAGTTGAAGTGTGTCAACTGACGAAGCTATCATAACATCCGCAGCTACTTGAGGAACACGAGTTTTCATATTCAAAACATACAAACCATTACAAATCTTTCTGCCAGTCAAAGTTTTTAAACTTCCCTTGGTGAATTTACAACCATGTTTGTCGGCAAAAAGTTTATGTCCTCTCTCTAAGGCACGGCTAACAGAAAACAGATTATGACTAACGTCAGGTACATACCAAACATCTTTTAAATGATTGACACAACACTTACCATCAATCGCCAGTTCAACAAGAATGTCACCTTGTCCATATGCTTTTATTACATCACGATTCCCTACATGAATATACGTGGGGACTTCAAATGACTGAAAAGAAACGAAAAAGTCTTTACTGTGTGTCATGTGCTGTGTAGCTCCAGAGTCCATAATCCACATATCAGTGTTCATTTCAAATTTTGTTTTATTATTACACATAAAAGCATGATCATCTGATTTTCTAAATGACACACTGGCATCACTCTGTTTCATTTTGCTCTTGTTTGGGCAATTACGTGCATAATGATTTTCTCCTTTGCATTTATAACATTTAAAAGTATGCTTTCTATCACCAGATGAACTGTTTTTCTTTTCTTTATCACTATACGAACGAGCACTACTTTTCTTTTCACCCGATCGCTTAGCCAGGAAAGCATTGCCTTCCTTCGACTCCTTTAAAGGCAGTCTTATTTCTATTAGTCTCAATCTTTCAGTGAGACTATTAACAGTCCGACTTTCAATGGGGACGCTCTCCCAGACACTTTTAAACTCAAAGTAAGCGGGAGGCAGAGTCGACATAATTCTTCCCATCAATATTAATTCAGGGAGTTCAGATTTTGAAAGATTTCTCAACTCCACATTCAACTCATTGAAGTTACGTTGAAGCCGTGCAACATGGGATGCAACTCCTTCCGTCGACATTGTTACACTTTGAAAGAAAGATTCAAGCAGTCTGTCCACTCTCTGGCAACTACTCTGCTCATATGTTGACACTAATTTATCCCATATAGCTTTAGAACTGTTACAAGACGATGTAAGCTCTTCATTAACACTATTTAATGAGCTAATCAAAATTAGTTGAGCAAAAGAGTCCTTAGTTTCAAACGCTTCTCTGTTAGAACCATCTTAAGAGTCAAAACACCAGAAACAACATCCAAAACTTTATGATGTTTCAATATTAAATTAATCTGGCGTTTCCACCTAGTCCAATTACTTTGACCTTCCAGTTTCTCCACCTGTACCTTGAAGTTTTCAGTTGCATTCATTTTTAATAAAAAAAAAAATGTACACAAAGTAAACAACTCTGCTGCAACACTTCAATCAACAAATCTCAACACTGCTTTTCACTTCCCAAAAAAATTTAATAAAGGATAGAGGCCCATAACCTGATGTTGGGAAGCAGTAAATAAGCAGAGTAATATATATAAACAGAATATTTATTGGAGAAAACTGTTAAACAGAAAAGGTACAAAACTTAGGTGAAAAACTTAAAAATAGGATAGACTTGTTTGTTGTTGTAAACAACTGAACCCATTATTGGTTTTTGACAAGTGTCCATCTAAAACATCAGGTGTGTTGTATTTGTTATATTTGTGAATCAGTCGTTAATAACCTAACCATTAAATTTCGTAAAAACTAACATTTTCTAACAACGTACCACGGAAGCAAACCTACTTACTCATGAAGAAAAAAAATAAAATCTCGAATTAGTTTGGAAATTCGCTGAGTACGCAGGTCTACTGCGACGGGGGTATTATTCTTAACCCCCAAAAATATTTTGAATAGGCCTTTATATTAAAACAAATAAAACTGTTTTATTCTACTTCATACAAGTAGTAGATAAAATTTATTCGATTTAATAACAGAGGAATGTGCCACTAGGGAATGACAAGTGGATGTGTCTTGCGCTATTGTCCTCGATATAAAAACGCTTATGAAACATAACCTTTACATTACGAGGGACTTTTCAATTAAGCTCTATACTGTATTTACCAGATGAAATACTAGTAACGACTTGAAACCATTCAGTGCCGATCCGTACAGACTTTCGATACGTTCATTTATTTTTACATTTTATTGGTTTGCTTTATGTTAACAATTTATTGTTTATGAGGCAGTCGTAGTATAGATAAACTCATTAAATTCGTCGGTACTACAGTTTCAGTACAAATGGACTTGATATGAAACAGTTGGAGGAAGTGTCATAGAGTGCTTTATTTTATAAAATGGTTTATTTTAGTAAATTTTAGTTTAAATTTTATATTAAAACCCCACTTGGTGGAACAAATAGCATTTTTACCAACTAAGACCACATTATAAACTTGTATTAATGTGATATATGTATGAGCTTACAAAGACGATCTATACGATCCTATCATGTATAAGAAGAGCTTATTTTGAGATGTAATAGACCTAGTGACAAAGAATAATGAGGAATACTGTAAAAGTGATTCCTTGTGCATCTTTGTTAGTAACACCAGTTATTAATTACACTATCAAATTGCTGAAGGCTTCAAAACCCCATCACAAAATTAACTGAACTAGAGCTCGCCCGCTGGTTGAAATTTGACCAAAAATTAAGTTGATTTTAAACCAATCTTCTATATATTTATAGGCAAGCATGTTTCGTTTCCTCCTTTTTTCTCAGCTCGTGGGCATCGTAGGAGAAATCCGCGCATACCTTTAGAAAGGTATAGATAGTCCTGTAGATGAACAGAATCACATTCTAATTCACATCAAACTCCAGGGCTACAACCACGGGCTTTCAAAGTTCCAATGTTAATCTTATGGACGAAGGATATTTATTGATTTAACCAGACAGATGTTGTGATAACAAAAGGCTAGTAAATCAGGAAGAACAGATGTTTCAGTTATATAAAATGGTATTAAACTTCTTGGGTCCAGATCAACTGAAATTTTGATCGAATTTCGATCAGGAGGCGATCTCTAGTCTATATATTAATAGGCAAGCATGTTTCTTTTCCTCCTTTTTTCTCAGCCTGTGCGCATCGTAGGAGAAATCCGCGCATACCTTTAGAAAGGTATAGTCCTGTAGATGAGCAGAATCTATACATATTTAATACGCGACATGGTTTTTTGTACAAGGAACTCCTCCCACAGTTTTTAACCGATTTTGATGATTTTTGTGTCATTTTATAGAACTCGGCGTGAAGTTGTTTCTAAAGTAAATTGGTAAATATCCATTTAAAAGGAAGGGCCCTACAAGCCCTTAAAGTTCGTAATTTTCCCATTTGATTAACATTGGTAAGAAAATTAGTGATTTTCAAGTTAACAGCTGTTAAGTGTAAACACCGTACATCAGCAAAAGTACTATTCGCACGAAAGAGGTTATGTTAAACCACGGAGTGTACCTGGTAAACGAACTGCATTAAGTATGCACGTGAAAATATTTAGAGCAAAATTGTGAGCGTTTCACAAAAAGGTAGAATTAACAGAGTGGTCTTAAATTAAAGGGTTTGGTCAAAGGGACTGGTTTAAATAATGACATGTCAAAAAAGCTATGAGGAAAAGATAAATAACGTAAAACGTCTTCCAGAAGAAAAGAATGGAGATACAGCATCACACTAACATCAAAATAACATCACAATGTCTGTTTTGGTTTGATTTTAAAACGGAAACTAGATGACGCTAATAAGTGAGGACGATCTTAACATTAATTGTAGCCTACTATATTGAATTTTTACGTTGCTATTGACAAAAAAACCTGCTAGAAGTGCCACTCTAAACCTGATAGGATAGCTACTTACCCAGGGGACAGAAAACAAATAGTTAGTATTATACACTCAGTACAAGATGGTTTAAGTCGTCACTATCGTTCTGCCATTTCAAGTATAAAGAAAATTGAATAGTTTTAAAATTCATTGTGTAAAAGTTGATGAACAGTATTGAAAGAAGTTAAAATTAATTGTGACATATAGGTGCTGTTTTACGGACACGTTATCTATTTCATTGCAATTATAATGACTATATTCATAAATTATTCTTACACAGATAATGATACGATAATTTTTTTAAATAGTAAATTTTTAAACTTATGTTTTCACCTCGAGATTCGAAGGTAAGGTTGAGGTCAACAATTACACAAAAGGTTAAATTGAAACAAAGTTATTAGATGGAATTATTGGGCGAAACAAAGGCATTCATCTACAGTAGAATTCTTACTAATCTTCTATATATATAACTAGTGGCTCATAGGGGCAAAAGCCCCTAATCATAAAATTAAAATGGCATGAACCATAACGGATTACCAGTTCTTCACTACGAAAATTTCCAGAAAATTTTAATTTAAATAAAATTTTAACAATACCGTTTGAACAGACCATTCGCCCCCCAAAGCACTCTTTACAGTACTGTACTATTAGGCCATCCTTTTTGTAAATGCTTCATTTTGTCTGTTGTTAAACTTATAAAAGACATACGAAAAATAAATTTGAAATAAATCATAATCCTTTGAACTATGACGGCTTTTTAATATAACATGAAAAGCGCAGTGAGAAAAAAACATGATGAAAGTTCAATACCCATTTAAGAGTCCATAAACTTTCATACTTTGTATCACCTCTTTCATTGTCTTTTTTGTCCTAAAATTAAATGGATTGTTAGCACCTGTCAGATTCTTATTATTTTTAGTCATTAAATATAAACACAGTGCCTCAAAATAGATCATATTCACTTACAGTAAAAGTGAAGTAAAAGGGAATATTCGTCCCTCCGAATCAAAAATCTTCACTTTGTGTGAACAAAGTAGACTGTTTTTAAAATCATGCATGGAGAATCTTTAAAGGAGAATATTTTAGAAAATAATCCTTCTTATAATTTTCTCATTTTGTTGTAATGTTTTTGATTTGCTACATTTCCCCGTAGTATGCAGGACAAACGTCTCTTCTATAATCCTGCAATCAATGAAAATGTCCAAAATGTTTCTGGGAAAATTAAGCTAACAGAATACCAACACTTAGTTGAATGATACACTTTAAGTTTCAGATAGAGTATCATCGTCACTCAATATGATAATTTGACACTTTTCGTCTTAAAATAAAACCAAAACATGTTTTAAAACCCTATAACGCCCAGCGTTGTTTTTTATACAACGCCGTGTTGAGAATCATTTTTCTCAAAAATTATTCGTTTGAACCACAAAAGCCCATGGTGTGTTTAAAACAACACTAATTTAGTTAAAAAAAAAATCGCCACTAGATAGGAGTTTAGACCATTTCTCAAAGCAACAGAACATTTTCTTCAGAGCCACTTCAAGGTTTGGAGGTTACCAGGTAACTTCTGTACTTTCAAGTGATCTTTTATTATGTTGTCTAATTAGTTTGTAATGTGGGAAAAATACCTCATTAATCCTCAGTTATTCTAGTCTATGTGTATAATAAGTTTTAGTAATTATAGTAAGTATTTACCATAGTTATTTGAGAAAATAGTCATGTTGTTTTTGTTTAAAACCTACAATGGGCGGATGTGACATTAAATTTCACTAGTTTAATTCAGCTTCCCCATATAACCCCATACTAATTCCAAATTCATTTACAGCTAATATTTTGTGTTAATTATAAGTCTTTTGGCCATTTTGTATGGCTAATGATCCAAACTTCACAATGAAGCCACAATATTTGGACAAAAAAGACAAAGAAAGGTTTTTATTAATTCCTTATGACAACGTGTCGGAGGTGGGAGACATTGGGATAAGTACTTTTTATTCGATGTTTACCAAGTTTTAATGTTTTTCTATTGTGATAAATAAATTTCTATACGATTTTGACAAAGTTGTGCATTATTTCAACTTATGTTCAAAAACAGCCTTATAGTTATTTTATACTTTACCAAAATTGTAAATATGGTACATTAAATCCACAAAAACCCACTGTTGCTTTGATTTCTTAGGTTTTGCCCGTTGTAATCACAAGTGCCCGTTGTTGTTTTTAAACATTTTTTTTATCTGTGAGGGTAAATAAAAAAGCAGTGTTTGTGTGTTATTTGGACCCTAAATAAAGAAAAATCAGAGAAAAAACATTTTTTCCTCGGTGCATCCTAATTCGGGTTTCAAAGGGTGTATTCGTTTCTCATACCACATCACTCATTGCGTCCCTATTACGATCAGAATGTATTTTATGATTTGCATACACACTCAGTTTTTTACAATTTAAACTATCATAACAACAGTACAAATCAGTAGTCCATTTGTAATGGTTTGTAAGGTTGGTAACCGCTCCGAGTAGAATAATTTTTAGTCGCTCAAAAGTTGCTCAAAGCCACTAAACGTCTTATTATAGTATTACCACTCTAGGTATATTTTTGTCATTTCGTAATTACATCATCTTCACTCAATGTTATCACCTGTGTCTCATTTTAAAATTAAACCATAACACATGTTTTAATTTACACAAAACAGACGTTTTTCGAATCCCCATGCTATTCCTTATGGAGGACGTGTTACGTGATTTCTCATTTCCTGTTAACACTATGGACACGCCGATAGTTTTCCCTCGTGTATGGGACCGAGACCTTTAATTTGAGACCCCTCCCATCTTTCTGCGATTGTATAATGCTCACAATTTTGCTCAAGAAATGGGCTTACAGAATTATATATATAGATTCCGTAAGCGAATCGGTCCCCACGAAATATCTCGAGTTAGAAGAAAGATAGGGTAATGTATGATGGCTCATTTTAAAGCCTGAGGGCCAAGGACGCAAGGAAAAATACCAGAATCGTCAAAAGTTACCTGGGCTTCGCCCCATTGGACCTTGAAGTTCCAATGTTAATTCACATCTAGTTTCTTAATCTAATGGGAAGAAGATTGTTTGCATCTACACGTGTGATTAAGCAGATGATCCAGTTTATAATTTTTATCATAAACTCAGCTGGTTATTAAACTGACATTTTGAGTTAAGATAACCTATTTAACCATAACTTTTTAAAATTGCAATGCACTGTAAAAAAGGAAAAACACCAATAGTGATGTAAAAATTACTGATCCACGGTAGATTTCCCTCTTCAAAATCTATGTCATTATGATTTTGTGTTGCTGAATATATCGCTGTTAAAAGTGACTTAGGCGTGTATGGTTGATATAATAGTTAACAAAATGGCTTTACTCAGTACATGTCATTAAGATATTACGTTACTGCTTTATATATTAGCTATTTAGTGGTTAGAGTTTGAATGGTTTTTAGTAATTGTTTATTTTTGACTAAATCATATTATGTAAACTACTAACATTGCATAACCTCCGTATGAGAAATATTTTGTTTTATAAAATTCTCTGCTTCTTCCCTGTACATAGGTCGTACGGAATCAATAATTGTCCATTAATACATAAATATAGGGAGCTTTTCATGTGTGCAGTGTGCAAAAACGAACAATATGTCAAACATTGTTCTACTTCATTGAACGAATAGACAAAATAGACTACAACCATAGCACAAGGAACGTTGTTAGATTCAAGTGACTGTTGGGGGTTGGGTGGCACGAGGGGTGTCAGTGGTACAGGGGTAGGGGGGCATGGGGGCCTCATTGGAGGCATGAGTGGACATTCTGGACAGAGGCATGGAGGCACGGGAGTACGGGGCATGGGGATACTTGGGCCACGGGGGCCTAAGGGGTACAGGAAGCACGGATCACGAAAAGGGACGAGGGACATGGCAAGTGTGGGGGGGGGGAGTGAGGGGCATAAAGGTCCTAAATGCAGTAGTGTACAGTATTAATGGGATAATAATCAGTTTGTTACGTTGTATTAAACTATGAGTTTTAAATTGTGAAACACATAGAAAGACTTTTGTAAATTCCCATACAATGTAAATTTGTCAGCGGAATAAAAATTTATTATTATTATTATTGCATTCACTTGAGTTACGAACTCATTATGTGTACATGTTTAAGGTCAAAACTAATTTTATTGCATCCGGCACTCTAATAGAGCAAAACAAATTTTTTCCAAAAACAACCGTCTGTATTGTTTAATGCAAGGGAGAATATTAATGAATTACTGATTTACCCCCAAAAAATATTCGTCAAGATTAAGTAATATTTAGAAGAAAATCCAACCGTGTAAATTTACAGTACAGTTTGAGAAGAAATATAATAACTGTGCAACTAGGTGATTATTTGAAACTTAATTTTTGAGATAACATCATCATTTTAATTTTTAGGGGCCTTTGCCCCTACAAGCCACTAGTTGTATCAAATTGAATAATTTGTAAAGGCAGCTGACTACGGGCTTCGCTTCGGCGCGGTAGTCATCTTCACCCCTGTGCCAGTAGCCCATTGTTGCGCAGTCGGCAATGTTAATCATACGGACATGGTATTTTATTCCCCTGTTTCAGAAGCCATTTTCCAACCCATTTTCTTTAAACTTGGTAAGTGTTTAGTTGAATAGTTATATTAGGCCCCTCATACCTCGAAATTTTTAAAATGTAACAAATATTACTAAGGGAAATCGAGTTACTTTGCGACGTCACAGAGAGTAATATTTGTTAAATTTTCAAAATTTCGAGATATCAGGGGCCTAATATAACTATTCAACTAAACACTTACCAAGTTTAAAGAAAATCGGTTGAAAAACGGCGTCCGAAACAGGGGAATAAAATAACATGTTTTGCATTATAAGCCGTATGGTAAACATTGCCGACTGCGGAACATTGGGCTACTGGCCCAGGGGTGAAGATGACTCTTAAGCTACATGAATTACCAGGGTCATCTAGGTAAGAATGACAAAATACTTAGATAAACTACACAACAAAGTAGACAAAGTAGATTACTGTACTCTGTGTAGGCCTGAAAAAGAAGTTTACAAGAGTTTTTATAGAAAATGAAAATATCTCTGTTGTAGTAAATGAAATTGTTTATCAATATAGAAACTAAATTGCTCGATTTCGAGCAACATGTACACTATAGACACATTCTAATTCACATCAAACTCCAGGGCTACATACCACGGGCTTTCAAATTTCCAATGTTAATCTTATGGATAATTATTGATTTAACCAGACAGCTGTTGTGAGAACAAAAGGCTAGTAGCCTAAATCAAAAAGAACAGATGTTGCAGTTATATAAAATGGTATTAAACTTCTTGGGTCCATGTTTAATTAGAACGGTATTGTGCTGTAGATGAGCAGAATCACGTTTTAATTCACATCGGTCCAAGGGCTATCTATGCCCCACAGGCTTTCAAAGTTCTAGTGTTAATCTTATGAGACAAGGATAATTGAGTTAGCCTAATTACTAGGCACCTGCTGTAATAATTCATTTTGATAACAAATGCTACAAAATTAGAAAGAACAAATGCTTCAGTGACATACTTATTTTTTTAACTAATTGGATCTAGCCAATCCAGATCAACTGAAAAAAACTGAACAAGTTTTGGTTGAATTTCAACTAAGAGGCGATCTCTAGATCGTTTTAATACGTTTTATACCTGAACATCTGTACTTTTTGTTTTGCTAGTATTTTAAGAGCTCTTTTCCAATAGGGGATGTCAGATTTTGGCAAAATTGCGTTAACTCCATCTAAAAAAACCATTTATTCCAAAATAGTACTAAGTACAATATATTAGACTATTAAATCATAAAATTAAAGTGTTTTTGTAAAACCCTGTAAGTCAGGTACATTCTTTCCAAAGCGCTCTAAATCAGCAGCCTGCACATACGCAGACCATGTCCGCGGCGGCTGTCACGTTTTAAGTTCACTCGTTCAATCAGTTCAGTGCTCTCGCTCTCAGCTTTGTTGCGTTAACGTGGGCTCGTGAATTTAAGTTTGTTCTAGTACTTTTAAGTGTTAAAATGGATGAAATATATGAACTTAATAGTTCAATGATAGATTCAATGATAGTAAAGGACGACGAAATAATGACCGGGTGTATGACGAAGAAGAACCTTTCTTATAGGCTATCTCAACGGCTGTAGGCCACTTCATCCGATGTTTGAGGTGTTTTGAAAACCGTACATTTCATCCGAGGGTCAGGTCAAGCAAAAAAGGGTCATTAGTACGATCCAAATGGAGCTGCCAAAATAGTACACTTCATCCGACGGCCGGCGGTCGGCGGTTAACCGCCGTAGTACACCACCGCGGTAGAGTATTCCACCTTAGCTTAGAGGGGTGTGTCGCACTGGCTTTATTAAAGAACCATCTACATTGGGAACTATATTACATTAATTTAAATTGCGTTGTTATCCTGTACCCGTATTCAAATATAATTTAAAATATCCATGCTTCTGGAAGGAAGGGAGTGGGGGATTATATACTTGAACTGGTTGAATGGGATGTGCTGCTTCTCAAACCCCGTTTAACTAAGGAATTTTCGATAAGAGCGATGATGAATATTGTACTAAATTATGAAATTCAATAATTTTTTACTTTACTTTTATTTTTAGATAATTTTCCAAGAGGGAATACGCTATTACAGCCACGGTAAGTCCTAAGCCCGGGACCATGTTACTTTTTCATGTTGAGGTCCCCAGAGGCCACAAACACCATTCGTTCATTTTTTTCCCGTCGTACTGATAACTTTTGAAGGGGAACCCGATTTTGATGAAATTTAGTATGAAGGTTTAAGACCAGGTTTAATTTAATGTGTTCGGGTACCAGCATGATCAGGTTATATGGGAACGGGATTTTATAGGGTTTCAACGTGGTCAAAAATAGGTTTAGGCATTTTCGACCTCAATTTTCAAACTTCAACAATTCAACTAAACCCGTTTTAAAACCTTGAATAGCAAACAATTTAACATTTTGAAATTTTACCTTGGCTTAACATTCTACGAAGAAAAGCCAAAAATAGGTTTCCCCTGTTAATCTTACGGGAAATCAACAGAACCCTGTATCTTGCTTATTTGTTGACATAACTTGGTAAAATTTGGTTGTACATTCACTAGGTAGAGTTTCTTTGATATTTCCTTACAACACCTATTTCTATTAGATTACTGGTAAACCTTAATAATGTAATTTGCATTAATTTAATACAGTTCCCAGTGTAATATTTATTTAATAAACCCAGTGCGAAACACTCCTCTAAGATAGAGTGGATTTTTCTACCGCGGCCGTTAACTGCCGACCGACCGCCGGCCGTCGGATGAAGTGTACTATTTTGGCAGCTCCGTTTAGAGGGGACTAATGACCCTTTTTTGCTCGACCTAACCCTCGGATGAAGTGTACGGTTTTCACAACACCTTAAAAATCGGATGAAGTGGCGTACAGGCATCTCAACAATCAGTACCGTATCCCTTTTCATTTTTTTTTTTTTTTTAATATGATTATTTTACATTAAATAATAATGTATAATGTGTGTATACATTACACTATTATGTACACTAGACCTACTAATACAATATTACAATAATTAACAAGAAAGGAATCTAATATTGTTCGTAAAGTATGCCACAGTGTACAGCAGGCTTTATAAGCTAATAAGTCAACACGTAAAAGACGGTTAACGAGCCAACGTTACCAGGTCGCCGGATATTAAGAGCTGGCAATAAACTGCAACGCATTATCAACTCCACGGGGCCTGCCCGCCTTCTCATCAAGACAAAAGTCAAGGATATTAAAAGAACATTATCGTAATCCAAATTCATTATAGTATATACTGTTTTAACGGTCCTGATATCTCTGTTAGTAGCATCGTTTAGGACTACAAAAGAAAATGAAACAATACATTTTTACTATGATCCACGCAAAATGGTTTCTAATCTATATAATCACATCAATTCATATCTACAAAAGTTAAAGAGCAAAGGGTTGGAAAATATTTAATTTACAACGTTTATTGTAAAACAATTACCACCCTTACCCTTTATTTTTACTCTCCAGGTGATGCGAATGCCATGAAGCGAAAGATGCCAGCTGTACAGAACAATGCAAGGCCGCACACCAACACAGTGTTCTGTCGAGCAACAATGGTAGTTGTTTCAATGCAGCGTTTAACAATGAGGAAAGAATATACGTACATCTGTGATGTGATTGAGCTTTTCCCAACAAAAATACGACATTTTCAAATGGGTATAATATTAAGGGGGCGGTCTACCCCAGCCAAAACAACAACAATGCCGAATGCCGCCTCGCGGCCGTAGCGCTAGGCGAGTTTGATGGCTGCAGAGGTTTACGGGGATCGTGTTTTAAAATTAACCGATTAAGATAGAGATTGGCTGTTAACTTTTTCTAAAAGTAGAAAAAATTATCTAGTCGGCTATCTTTTTAGAATTTTCGAATAAAATTTCTAATTTCAGTAATAACTGTCTAAAATCATCTGTTTTTAGTTTTGTAAATGCAGAGGTTTACGGGGATCGTGTTTTAAAACTAACCGCTTAAGATAGAGATTGCCTGTTAACTTTTTTTTAAAGTAGAAAAAAGGATCTAGTCGGCTATCTTTTTAGAATTTTAAAATAAAATTTCTAATTTCAGCTATAACTGTCTAAAATCATCTGTTTTTATAGATTTTTAACTGAAGTTTTCTATTGGTTTTAATGAACTAATTACAAAAGTGTAAAGGAGGAAAATTAGTACCGTTATTTTTCTTTAATATGACACCTTATTTATAGCTCTAGGCTTCATTTGGCAGAAGATAACACGATTATAAAAACCCCTTGCATTTGGGTGCGCGCCAGGGGTAGACCGCCCCCTTAATACCCCTGTCACAGGAGGTCTGCGTATATATATATATATATATATATATATATATATGTATATATATATATATGTATATATATATATGTATATATATATATATATATATATATATATAGTTTTCTAGAGCCCTCGATTGTGGTCCAGTGGGGTATCAAATTACCTGTGATTGTAGTCCACGTGGACCACAATTGGGGACTACAATTGGGGTAGCAAACTACATTTGATTGTGGTCCAGTGCTGTCGCTATAGTTTTGGCATGCCTTTTGCAGTGTTGTCAAGTTTCTGTTTTCTTAGTTAAATGTAGGTGTGTTTGAGTAGTGACTATTAAGGTCGAGCCGAGTTTTAAAACTAGGTATACAATGCAGTTGTTTGTTTGTAATATTGAGCAGGGCGACTATTTTTTAAATCAATAATAGCAAATATTTTATAGGTTATTCATGTGAGCTCGTTTGCTACGCTCACTCGCCGTCAGGGTTTAGTTCATTCGCTGCGCTCAACCTGCCTTTTTGGTCAGCTCGTTCGCTGCACACACTCGTCGCCAGTTTTATCTCGTTCGCTGCGCTCACTCTACAGGGTGAGTTTTAAATGCCCCCCCTATTTTTCTCATTTCTTAAGATATTGACTCCCAACCACCACCGAACATTATTGATTAGCGTTCGCTTCTATTTGATGTGGTTCACATTTTTGGCCCCCATCTTGGATCCACCATATTGGAATGAACTTTTATTTTTAAATGTAAAGGTAGGGTTGTGACCCATCATTACAAAGTAGTTTTTTGCGTTGAACACAACGCTGCAATTCATTTTTAATTATCTGTTTTCTTTCTTGAGTTATTAACAGTTTTTTAATACCAAATTTCAAAATGAAAAAATTCAAAAATCCCTTATTTTATTAAATATTTTAAATGACGACTTGTTATAATCTGATATCCCTCATAAAAAGAAGTACTTCTTTTTTATGGGGTTTACATTTCTATCCGCCATCTTGGATTCGCCATATTGGAATGAACTTTTATTTTTCAAATGTAAAGGTAGGGTTGTGACCCATAAAGTCAAAGTAACTTTTTGCGCTGAACACGATGCAGTAGTCCGTTTCTAATTATCTGTTTATGTTCTCGAGATATTAACCCAATTTTAATTTTTTATTCACAAAACTGGAAATATCTCAAAAACAAAAACAGACAATTAAAAACGGATTGTGGCATTGTGTTTAACGCAAAAAGTTACTTTGAAATAATGGGTTATAACCCTACCTTTACGTTTGAAAAATAAAAGTTTTTCCCAATATGGCGGATCCAAGATGGCGACTAAAAATGTAAACCCCATTAAAAAGAAGTACTTCTTTTTTACGTGGGATATATGTTTATAAAAAGTCGATATTCTTTAAAAAAATTAATATAACAAGGGATTTTCAAATTTTTTCATTTTGAAATTTGGTACGGTATTAAAAAACTGTTAATATCTTAAGAACGAAAACAAATAGTTGAAAACGGATTGCGGCGTAGTTTTAAACGCAAAAAAATACTTTGAAATTATGGGTCACAACCTTACCTTTACTTTGAAAAATAAAAGTTCATTCAAATATGGCGGATCCAAGATAGTGGTAAAAAATGTGAACCACATCAAAAAGAAGTAAAAGCTAATCAATAATGTTCGGTGGTAGTTGAGAGTCGATATCTTAAGAAATGAGTTAAAAATTCTGGGGGTGGCATTAAGAACTCGCCCTGTATAATTCTCTAATTACTAATCTCCCCTCAGTACTTTAAATAAAACAGCTGTTTTTTATAAAAATAATATTCATAAAAGTAATCATTTGTTGCAATATGAAAATATTGCTTCCATAAGTATAACATATGGTAACTTTGAAGACGTGTGAGGCGGAGCCCTATTTGTGAATATTAATATGAAAATAGCCAGACTTTCCTATATTAGGCCTAAAGAATTAGTATAACAAATTTAAGCACTCTAGCTAGTCGGGAAGTAGAGGAGAATTAGTGATGAATGAGTGAGGGCTTTCTCTTTAATATGTTTAGATATTAAATGGTGCGTCGTCAAAGATTTGCACCTCCTCTCCGTAAACGTGGCATTTCATTCACGTACGAAGGTAAACAAACCATTAAAATAAACAAAACAACAATTTCACAGAAAACTACTGTATTTACGAACATCTGGTAGTAACAGTCTGCAGTTAAATTTGATCCTAATAACAGCTGTATAATCAACACTCAGTAAAAAACCCAAATAAAATATTTCCCCTATTAAAATAACATGATAACTTTAAAAGGCCGTATGTCTAATTAGGACCAATTCAGTTTTATAACTTCCCATTGA
Organism: Neoaliturus tenellus; assembly: GCA_030545055.2. Classification (NCBI taxonomy): domain Eukaryota; kingdom Metazoa; phylum Arthropoda; class Insecta; order Hemiptera; family Cicadellidae; genus Neoaliturus; species Neoaliturus tenellus. The sequence goes on along the minus strand of CM061536.1, from coordinate 16,503,772 downwards.
TGAATACTATGATCGAGAAAAATTTAGTGAGGATCACTCCAGCCTACATAAAATAAAAAGCCAGAGTGTAGAAGGCTCCGCTCAATCAACTCGTGAGTTACACGCCCTTTTTACATAATATTAGTGTGCGAAAAATTATTTTTTTATGAATGAAATAAAGATAATTAATAGTAATAAAGTAATGACGTGTTTCAAATATGGTAGTAAGATTATTTTGTATTTATGTATATGAGTGAGTTTTTTAAACTGATCTAATAGCTTACTTTTTATTCCACATCTGACAGTATTCTGGTTATGGGGGACCCCATCACTATATCACTATTTTGAGACAGGGACCTCACATAGTGGGTATTTTAACCTGAATATGAATGGAAGATGATTGTAGGATGATTGTGGCGCGATCTTGTAGCCTTGTTACTCACTAACGCCGACATTCTCCTTCGGCAGGACTGTTAATTAATAGTCCAACAGCCAATGGTATCTATGGACCTACAGTTTACCGTGGGATCCGAACCAAAATTTCAACCTCATGTACGAATAATTGGTCTAATTATCAGGATGGTCTCTATGGATGAACTAGTATTCACTAGTGCGGACGTAAATCCCCACTAGGGAATATCGCATCCACAAGCTATCGCTTATAACTATCCACAATTCGTGACATCCAAGTAGCGGGATTACAGGACGTCGCCACCGTCCCATTTACTTTTTCATATTGCTTTTAGGTGTGTGTATTCCAATTCTCAAAATTTTCCGCCAATTTTCCAATATAGTGGCCAACTAAAAAATTTTAAATAGTACGAACGCCCAATTTTTTATATTATTTTTGGATTGTACATATAATTTTAAGATATTTTGATTATTTGATATTTGCCTTGTAACCTCATACAGTTAAGGAGGTAGGGGCAATTGAAGTTCATTTTTAGTCTAATAAGAATAACATAGGACAATAATTCAATGGAAAATAAATTTTTTTATGTGTAAAATGTTATGAGCAAAATGTTTCCAAATATTCATTTTAGAACATTTATATTCATGTGCATTTTTTATTTTACTGAAAAGTTTCTGAGATACAGGCAGTGAAAGTTTGGCCCTTGTTATTCTCAAGGTCTATGTCTGTTTCTGGTTATGTTGACTATCACACGCTATAACCAAAGACAACCTGCACCTCAAAAATCCTAACTGTTGATTGGATACCATATTAAAACAGCATAATTATTTTTACTAAAGGGTCGTGATTCAAGAATAATGTTTAACTTTACATCATTGCAACCATAACAATATTGTTATCTCTGAGTAGGTTCAAGTGTAGGCCTAACGCAGCAGTGTGAATATAGAATGGTGTTATCAAAGACAAATAAAATAACAAATATATTATTTCTATGAGCAGTCATTCTAATTTATATGTATCGTCATTTTAATTATCTAAAGTTTTCCTGTTTTTGCAGTTTTTGTGAAGTGTTTGAGCCTTATAAAACGAGGATTTCCCCATGGCCCCGCGGCGACCTCTTGGCCGCGGCACCCCCTTGGTTGTGGCGCCCGGGGTGGCCGCACGGATCGCCCCGCCCTCAGGGCGGCCGCGATGTTTAGAGACTAATGTCAATTCATAAACATTTCCTAAAACTAAAACTATTTATTCAACCCAAAAATGACATACAAATAAGGGGTTCGTATTTAAAAAAAGTTATTTGTTTGCCATATTGGAAAAATTGTGGAAAATTTCCAAAATTGAAATACACACCTGAAGGCTGCTTAAAAAATTAATGGGGTTCCTCCAAGACAAATATACTGTCCCATATGGAATAAAAAAGTTAACTATTTGATCACTTTAAGAAACTCACCCTGTATTTATTTGTAATTTTCAAAATAATGGAAAATGCTTTCTTATTTTAATGCCTAAAGAATTGAAATAAGAAACCTTGATGAAATTGTCTTCTCATCACTCTCCATTTAGACCCTACTACTTGATTCACCTGTTAGTTTTATTAACACCCTCGGTACAAAACTCATCAATAAAATGTTCATTGGTCGTGAGTGCAGATTTCATAATCAATGAATCAACAGTTATAATCATCAAATTCTTGCTCTACAATACATTTTGAGCATTTAATATATTTTTAAAGTAAATAATTAATAAATACGAGGTGGCCTGTGCGAAAATTTGCACATTTTATGATACAGTATGAGTGAAACTCGCCTTCAGTACGTGAATGTTGATTATAAAGTGACAGAAATCTATTTTTGTTTACTACCTTGCTTTTAAAATTCATCTGAAGGTAATCAGCTGTTAAATTACAATTAAAATTAAAGAACTTGCAATAAAAGTCAAGGCAAATAGAATCCTACCAGGTAGCGGACATCTGCAGACGACATGTCCAAGTCACGCCAGTGTCGTCATCTTTGTTTACATTTTGCAATTTTGTTTACATTTCGTGCAGCACTTTAACCTCAACGAAACGAAGAGGCTTTGTTGAGAATATCAACGATATTAACTTAATGATTTTGAACCTAACTAATATTTTCAACAGGATGTTTTTATGAAACTCTGTTTTAATAAATTAAACATACTTCATAGCCTAATACCAAGTTTTGATTGTAGAAAATTCTATCATTCAGTCCAGTTAAATGCGTGGTGAAATTTAACATCCCTAGATTAATTTCACTGCAAATTTCCTCGAAAGTTATTTTGATCTAACTCACAAATGGATAGCATAAAACTTAGGCATATATACTAATTTTTCGATATGTCAAATCATCATTAGAAATAACCTCCCAGCTTTTCCAGAAAGGCAGAACTTACCTACGAGAAATTTCTTCCAATTGCAAAATATTTAAGTTGAAAAATAAAATACTTTCTCGGCCAAATGAATTGAATATTATTTTATGGGTGGGGAATAGCTATAGGTCTACTTGGATCAATAGAATATGATATTCTTTCGGATTAGGCTTAGGCTGTTTCATTTAGCAATGCTCAAGATTTAGCATAGGACTTAAGAAATTGGACTCAATCAAACACTAATTAAGTTGGATCATTAAACCTATTCAAACCACCCCAATGACCACCAATTCAATGATGTTTCAAGTAGGCCTAAGCCACAGAATTTGCTTAATTAAATAGTGAAGCCGATTAAGGCTAGATCTAGGGCCATCATACCTGATATATCAGTAAAAACAAATGGTAACTTACGGTACTAAGTTAGTAAAAAAAAAACTTAAAAATAAGGAAAATTAAGTTAGTTTTCGTTGTCACAGGGAGTAATATTTTCACATTTTCAATAAATAAAATTGTTAAATAACGGCGTCCTAAACAGGAAAATAAAATGCCATGTTTGACCCAAAAGCTGTAGGAAAAGTGGCTAACATAACCAACTGCGCTACTAGTCCAAAGGTGAAGATGACGTTTAGGCCACTTGAAATTTTAGTCATTCGTTAAACCTCGAAAACTGATTAATCAAATTTTTTGAAAGGAAACCCTCATCATTGTGTTAGACAGAAAAAACATTGCCTATTTCCTTAAAAGTTTTGCTCAGGACAGGCTTGTATTAACTTAGTTTCAGTATGATATTTTGTTTCAGTAATTTATAACACAAAACTTAGTTTGGGGCGTAATTAATCATTAGGCATGAGGCCTACAGTAACAATGCACATTATACTTGTACTATATTGATATGATGCCTCCAATAGTGGCCAATATTGGTTGGGACTTCACCTATTAGTCTAAGTTCACCTGTCCATAAATCTTTGTTAAAAATAAATCTTTAAGCCCTAGGTCTATTTATTATTTAATGCATAGTGATTATGTAGAAGAAAATATATATTTGCAGTGACAGAAACCATTGTATTGGCATAGTTAGAGAGTTTTTGCACATTCAAAAATCAATACGGTAAACGCTATTTAATTATGTTGGATTTAGCTATTTTGACTGCTTGAAGTTACAAAAACTGGTCGAGAAGTGATCAGTTTCAAGTACTTTATTACACATTGTTTATTCAGTTTAATCATGCTTCTTAATGTATTCGAAAATTTACAAATTAAAAAAATAGTAAGTATTTACTATAAGAGTTATCGTATGTTGCAAAAACTCACTATTAAGGTGCATTTACACCAGAGGTTGACAACCAAAAGTTGTCGACTTTAGCCATATCGATGTAACAGTAGAAGTTGTAAAATTTTGGTTGTCAACCTCCGGTGTAAACGCACCTTTAGGGTATGTTTATTAATGCTTTAGACTATTATAGTGGTTGTAATAGTTTACAAAATTTCTGAGGACTACAGATGGCTCGGTGTATCTGTGCTCATGGCTTTCGAGAAAAGAGGATGGTCTAGGGATGGGGTGGGGTTACTTTTCTAAAAGCAACCTTCTGTTGTAATTAGGTCAACATAAAGATCCAAAATATTTCCATTCGATCTAAGACAAAACGCGAATAAAATCAATTTTAGAATATACTCATCGAAAGCCATGAGCACAAATACACCGAGCCACCTATAGCTGATGGGTGGCAAACAAAAATGTATTAGTTCGGTTTTCAAAAGTAGGCATAGCCTGCCAGCATTTGCATTTTAAATTGTATTTGTTAAATAAGTTAATGGCACTCTTTGAGGAGTAAAAAAGTGATTCTAAAGTAAGGAATTTAGATGTGGGTATACAGTTTACTATCCTACATTTTAATCTTCTTAAGATGAAGTCAAATTAGCCAAAGACTAACTCAATAAGAATGTATTGTTTACAATAGGCTACGTTATCTATATGAAATTAGGTAAAGTCACAATTAAAAGGAGGTATTTCTTTATTTTTTATTTATGTAAAATTAAAGTTGTTTTAGTTCTGTCAATTTTAGTTTGAAAATAACCACAAAACACAGTGTTCCTTCGTGAACAATCTTCCCTCTTCCAATGTTACTTTTTACACATGAATAAACGTTGCAATTTTGAACTATTTAGAATAATGGACCTTTTGTTGCATTTCTCCAATTAAACTACACACACAACAAAACATTTTTCAAATTTGAAACAGCTAGCCTACTTTATTTGCCTGAATTGTAAAATTAACATCACGACGACACTGACAACAAAAATACTTTAACCTAATTTAGTTATTGTTTAGTTTGAGGTTTTGACAAATGAAGTAGTTTGTTGTGGTTGAAAACAGCTGGCCACGCCAGTGACGTCACTAGGGTTTGTTGGTGTCCGCTACCTGGTAGGGTTCTAATTGCCTTGAATAAAAGTTGGTCAACATTTTAAAGCACCCTCTAGAAATAAATCAAAGGGGGAAGCCCAAAAAAATACGACCTTTTTAATTACGATTCTCACTGAGGTATATCCTAAGCTTTAAAATGACTCCTCAATCTTAAAAATTGGTTCAGTAGGTCAAGAGAATAAGGGACATAACAGACGAAACCCTTATAGAAATAAGAAGATAGATAGATGTTTTATAGTACTGATTTTAATCCATATACTTACACCATACTTCTCAAGCAAAAGGTGGCAGTGATGATCGTGTAACTGACATTTAGTTTAAACAACGCCATTTGAAGTTATTTTGTATCTCACATGGATTGAAAGGGTAGTCATATCCAATGTATACAATGAAACATAACCTATGTCATTTAATTAAATGTAAATTTAAGTTGATTATAATAACAAAACTAAACGGGGTTTCTAAAAATATATATATGAATTAGAAAAGAATTTTAAGCTGGTTATGGGTTACATTTATTCCTTATGTACGAATATGTTTGTAAGGTTCACTTCATACGTCAGGTATAAAACGATCTAAGTACTTTTTCCAAAACATCAAGTCGAGTTGACTATTAAAAAGTCTGTTTGAAAAAAATACTCGATGCTCCAGTACTCGCACAACCCTAGTTAAATATAAAAAATATAATTTCCATTGGCTCAGGTAATGAAGGGCAGAGAGACGATCACTGATTGTAGTAGGGATTGAAAAATGCCAAGGAATAAAAAGTTTGTTATTAACATTTTGAAATAAACCAAAATCAACATTAACATAGGGGATTTCCTGTACAAAAATTGGCAATCACAAAATCCCAATTTTGGGGGAGGATGTAAATAGAGTAAAAATAAAGTAAGGGAATGACAATACAACAATCAGCTGTTAAATTACCAGCCGCACAGCAGGTATTACATCTACTCTTATTTAATACGCTAAGGGTTTATTTGTGTTGAGAACTCCTACAATTTTCAAATGATTTTCAAGTTTTTATTGTCATTGGATAGGGCTTGGTCTGTAGTTGTTTCCGTAAAAAAAAACTGATGTAATCGGAATGAAAATAAAGGCGCTATCCAGCATTGAAATCTCAAAATTTCCCATTAAAATAACATTGGGATTGAATAAAGCATTTTAAACATCTGTTAATAATCAGCTGTAAACACGTGTAGTTATTGGTGATAACAGATACATTATTGGATTGGTCGGATGTCATTGATTTAGAGCTAAAGTAACATTTGTACTGTATTAAAATAAATTGATCGATTTCGAACAACACATACACTAGTTTCTTTTAATACATGTTAAAATGAACAGATGATGCATACCGGCACACCAATTACATAACTGTTTTAAAGATATAAATGTATAGATTGTATCTGCTTATTACGTATGATTTTAAAAGGGAAGTAACTTGATCAAAGTTTACAGAAATACGTTAAAAGAATTTTAAAAATCATAAATTACAATAAAATTAGTCAGATATTAGCGGCTTTTTGGACGTTGCCTATAATTGTAATTATTATTTTAATATCTCTTAAAGTGTGAGGTAATTGGTCAAAGTGAATGGAGATATTATGAAACAGAAGAAAATTTCTTACAAACAGCTATTTTGCAATTTTTTTATAAAATACTGATGGAAGGAAGCCTAAACTTGCCAATAAATATATACACTTAAAAAATAAAGCCATTTTAATATATTTCTTATAGCAAACATGTGATTTTACTTTTGCACCATAAATCTTAAAAAAATGAAACTTTCATAATTATTCGCACCTCTCCATGGATGAAGCTTTTCAACGACCCATTCATTAATTAAAATCTATCCAGTATAACTGTAGATTTAGTTTTACAAAGTTTGATAAAAATATCTTTAACTCATTATTTTCTCATCAATATAGGCATAAACTCGAAGGTTACTTAGTATTTAGCAAATAACTTTTAATTAGTGAGAGAAACAACTAAATTAGATGGTAATATTCTGGAAAAAAATTAATTTTCCTAGAAAAAGGTATTATGAAATTCTTGGAAATACTCACTAACGGGAGAAAAAGACTTTCCTCCAATTAAATAAATGTAAAAACCCCGATTTGAATATTTTTCTTGTATACAACCTGTGTTTGTACTATTTCACCATGAATATTTACAAAGTATTTAATATGTGTTTGATATTTAAAAATATCAAACCTTAATAATTATTTACACATATACGGATGAAGCTTTTCAATGACCCATTTATTAATGAAATCGGTCCAGTGGAACTTTAGATTTTGTTAACACTGCAAGGAAGTTAAAACTGTAAAAAGTTTAATACAAATGTATCTGAGGTTGCTTCGTTTTTAGCAAACAAAAATTTAATTGATGAAGAAATCGACTAAAGTACATGGTTATATTCTGAAAGAGAATATAATTTCCAAATAATTACTGCTATAAAGTTCTATGAAATATTTATAGACAGCCAAAAGTATAATTGCAAAGAACTATAACCATTGCAAAGAAGTATAATTCACTTTTAAAATGAAGCAATTTTTATGTATTTCTTACTTAGGTAATACTTGTGTTTACACAGTTAAACTTAAAAAAAAAATTAATATTAATTATTTCATATTAACTTTCAAAATTATTTGCACATCTAGACAGACAAAGCTTTCCAACGAACCATTAATTAATAAAAACGGGCCAATAGAACTGTATATTTAGTTCTACAAATTTTAATAAAAATATCTCTAATTCAGTATTTTCTCACCACTATAAATTTGGAGTTTGCTTAGCTTTTTGCAAATAACTTTTTAATAATGAGGAAAGGGATGAAAGTAAATTGTAACATTACAATTAACATTAACAAAACTATCCCTAGCAAATATAAAGGGAGATTGTAAAGTAATAAAAAACTCAAAAAAATCAGGTAAAGTATTTACAATGAATGTTGTTTATAAAAATACTCTGTAATTAAATACGTTTAATTTAATTTTTTTTATTATCTTGCTGTATTAGAAAATTAGTTTTTTAAACAATTTCTTTCTTGAAAATGAATCAAATAACCATTAAGGAATTTCACAGGATATAAAGCATGTATGTACTATTTTTCTAGAGGCCGTTGTATTTAACCACAAGCCTGTTGCTATAAATATTAAAAAATTATCATAAAAATTAAAATATTATTATTAATTAATGATAAAATTTACCATGCATTGACAATAACGTTTTTAAAAATATTTTTGTTTTATATTCAAATTACCAAACAAAAAATAATATTAACAATTTTATTATTATTAATTTTTTTGTACAAAAATGTAATAAGTTATTAAAAAATAACTAGTCTAAAGTAATTTATTCGAAAAAAAGTTTGAAATTCAAACTCAGATTGAATAGCTAGACAAATGATAATACGCTATCACAGGTTAATTGCAGTCTTGAGGGCTATGAAATATGGCAACATTGCAAATGGACCACAATTGGAATATATAAACTGGACTACAATCGGTGGAAAGTGATGTACGCACTGGACCACAATCAGTGGTATTTTGCTGCCTGACTTTATACAATGGCGGTGGACTACAATTGAATGTGAAGTGACAGACGAAAGTATGAGAAATTAAATGAATATATATACATAAAAACTATATACATTAATAAAAAGGTCTTTTTTAAGCATGAATACACTAAAAAAATTCATATATACCATTACATTTAAAAAATACATGAGAAAAACCCGTGGACCACAATTGAATGTAGTTTGATACCTGGACCACAAACAGGGGATCTAGGTGAATATATATATATATATATATATATATATATATATATATATATATATATATATATATATATATATATATATGTATATATATATATATATATTTATTTATTTATTTATTTATTTATTTATTTATTTATATGTATTAATTCATTTATATACAAATTAAAAACAAAATTGGTTCGGTTCAGAGTATTGATGAAATTCCATAACACCAAATAAATGCAGGTAAAAGGTTTTGTAGTCAAGACTACTTTGTATTCGAGAGGTAAAGAAGACTACTTATCATAGAAATCGGAGCATTAAATTGAACTTGGCCTGTTTAAACCAAAGCAATAAAATTTGTAATTCAAATAAAACCGAGAACGGCTGAAGTGGCAAAGCTGTCATTGCTTCAGAGTTTTGTTTGGTTCTTATTCTGTAAAGAGACGTCGTTTCTTTACATACCCCAGCTTCTTTATTTATTACCTAACGCTAACACAATTTAGACATTCAAATATTTCATTAATAGTTATATAATTTATTATATAATTTTTTTGACCTTTTAATTCTATATATAATTTTAGGTGCTCTTTTTATTTAAATTATACAATATTTATTTCCAGCTAAACAAACTTGACATTTTGTTATTTTCATTAATTAACCAATAAAATTGATTTAAGTCAAAATTAAAATTGTTGTAATTTATTTTCATTACTCTACACACGAAAGTAGCCTACACTTTCTAAACGTGAAATGAGCTAAGAAAATAGGTTATTCCTGCTACTGCACGGCAAAAGAATATAACGTTACCTTTCTGTGCATTCGTGGTGTACGGAAAGTAACCGTTATGGAATTTTGCTGTGCAGACCGATCAGATGTTGCATCAGGCCGATCAGCTGTTGTATAACGCTGAGTTTTCATGTGTATCTACCTCGAAAACTCAGTGTTATGAGTTCGGTTTTTTCTTGATACTAAATTCATGGTTACAGGTTTTTCAATATCGTAATGAAAAATAATGTTCAATACTCGTCTCAAAAGTGCCACTGCGGGGCTCGATAGCTTTTTCCACGCTCGGCTTCGCCTGTTCGCTTCGGCTTTGCAATCTCTCCCCGCAATAAGTCACTTTCGGGACTAGAAATGAAAACTACTATTCTCACTCTCGAATTGTGTCACGTTATAGCACAACTCGATTAATTCAAGTGTATACCGGGTGTCCCATAATAGTCCCCCCCCCCCTCTAGTTAATTTTTTAACGGCTGTATATATTCAAACGAACTTCGATACACGTTAATAGGGTAATGTAAAATACTTTTTAGTTGTAGCCTATTTTGAAATTCACCCCCCACCCCCAAATAGGGGTTGTTGATGGTACGGTAACTTAAAAATTTTAAATACGAACCCCCAATTTTTATGCTATTTTTGGATTCTACACGTATTTTGAGACTCTTTTACTCTTTGACATTTTTCTCTAAGCTTAACGGTTAGGGAGCTACAGCCAATGGAAGGTCACTTTTAGTCCCATAAGAATAACATGGGGCAAACTTTAACTGCCTATAATCTCCTGAACCATTTATAGTCAAATAAAAAATATTTAAGAATAAAAATGTCTTTAAATTATGTTTTAAGAACATTTCACTTATAAAACTGTTATTTACGCATAACTAATTATTATTTCCAATATGGCGCACAAATAATAATTTTTGTAAAAATTTGATGTTTGTATTATGAAGAAACATTTTAAAACATAATTTTAAGACATTTTTATAAGTGAGTATTTTTTATTTGACTAAATGGTTCAGGAGATATAGGCAGTTAAAGTTTGCCCCATGTTATTCTTTTGGGACTAAAAGTGACCTTCCATTGGCTGTAGCTCCCTAACCGTTAAGCTTAGAGAAAAATATCAAAGATTAAAAGAGTCTCAAAATACGTGTAGGATCCAAAAATAGCATAAAAATTGGGGGTTCGTATTTAAAATTTTTAAGTTACCGTACCCTCAACAACCCTTTTTTGGGGGTGGGGGTGAATTGAAAAAAAGGCTACCACTAAAAAGTACTTTACATTATCCTATTAACGTGTATCGAAGTTCGTTTGAAAATATAAAGCCGTTAAGAAATTAACCAGGGGGGGACTATTATGGGACACCCGGTATGACATCCATGAAATCGCGTATTGCCAAAAACATTTCACAAAGAGTTCAATGCTTGTCACCTATAGACAGGTTTTCTGTCTTGATCTATGAAAAATGAACTGCTGGATTCAGAGGGAGGCCTAAAGGGTGAAAGCCAAAGTAGTCCTAGTTGTGATGTAATGCGATAAGCAATCCCTGGCTAGTTCCAAATGTAAAATCGGTGTTTTTGTTTTGTTTTGTTTTGTTTTGTTTTTTTTTTGTTTTTTTTTTTTTAGTGGGAAGTTTTTAGGCTTTTAGTAGGACTAGTGTACGTGTTGTTCGAAATCAAGCAATTTATTTGACACAATACAAATACATTTAGTCCTAAATCATTAGTTGGTATCCGACCAAACCAATATTGTGAATATTTGTATTAACCAAAAACTACACGTGTTTACATTAGTACATTAACAGATATTTAAAATACTTAACCCAATCCCAATGTTATTCTAACGAGAAAATTTCAAATTTAATTTGTGTATCACGTCCCTTTTTAAGTCCGATTATCATAAATTTTTGCAGAACATTTTTAGAGTAAGACCATATAACGACACCAAAAACTGAAAAATCGGTTGAGAATTAAGTGTAGGAATAGTTCTCTTAACAAAAAAAGCGTTAAATGAAATTTCCCCATTAGAATAACACTGAGATTGGTTTGAGCATTTTAAACATCTGTTAACAAACAGCTGTAGTTTTTGGTGATAACTGATATTCACAATTGCCGCGTTTTTTAGACATCCAGTAAAATAGTCAACAGCACTTTCTATATTTTCGATATTTTTGAGTGGCACTTTTAGGTTTAAATTTTCATTAATATTCGTTCTAAACATATTCCAATTGGTATTTTTGTTGTATAAAAATTCCCTAGGTGGCTTG